>VXAX01000822.1:0-40226 GCA_013399835.1 Leptocoma aspasia
ATATAAATATACATTTATTATGTATACCATATAATATGTATCACACATATGTGCTAATGTTTTTAAGTTCACTTAAAATGCTGAGGAACTTCAATCCTTTCTGTTTCTGCCAAAGTCAAGCTTAGGTTTCTCATGGGTGCAGAGAAGCTAATCTAAACTCTTTCTGGCTTGTTCAGAATCAGAGACAACTCGTCCTTCAGAAATGCTCAGTTTGGACAACATTCATAAGCTAGAGAGCATTTCAGCTACTCATCCTGTGATGTGCAACTGCTTTTTGAGGTGTATTAAGTTCATGTTTGTCTTGAGAACTGATTTTTTTTGTTTTGTTTTATAATTTTCAGTTTTGCATCCAAAAAGCACAATAAGCANCCTCCTTCCTTTTCCCTAGCTACTTTTAAATGTGCTTATTTAAGATTTCACTCATTGGTCAGCTATTTTCCTTCTGGCCTGCTAAAATAAGTGTGTCTTTTTTGTTGCCCAAAGGATATGTCATTTACACCCTATAAATGGTTTATCTGACAATTGGACTAGTTAAAATTTTTTTTTTCTGGTTAGTTTAAATTTTTTTTTTCCTGGATATTCAGTGATATTTTACATATCTATAATCATAAATTGTCTTGCAGTTGGAATGCTACTGCTGAAGGGCAACATGAATACTCCTGTGTGACTCAGGCATTCTCATCTCAGTAGCATTACAGCCACATGTAGGTAGAGTAAGTGAAAAAATCCACATGTATAAGTCCAAAGTTTTCAGTTTTATTGAATGGTAGTTACAGTAACTAGAGCATCCTCCTATCCATCTTATTAAGTCATTACCATTGTAAAAGCCATCAACAGATTAAAAATTTCTTTCTGTGTGTCTCAGTCAGCATCTTAATAAAGTCTCATGGTCACAGATTCTATCAGTTATATAAATTGAGCTAAATAGTTAATATTTTCTGAAGCCTTTCCTAATTCTGCTACTGGAACAAGTTGTTCCCCCTCCACCCATGTATTTCCCTCCTACACACTACTTCCATTCAATTCCTCTGACAAAGTCTTATCAGATTGCATGTACCCCTGTGCCTGATAATTTTTCTTAAGGTTTCTGNCATCCAAAAAGCACAATAAGCAAGATCCATTCAGTGTTATGATAATTGCCTGCTGAAAGGATTTTTGTGCCATCAGAGCCATAGCTGGATCTTTATTTTGTGCAAAAAAGCATCGATATAATCCTTTGATTTTGTGAAAAGTTGTGGTAAGGGAGAGCAAGGTGGGAGGAGACTGCTTTATTCATGTGTTCTCAAATTTTGAATGGGAAACCACATGAGGATACCAACCTGTAAGGCAATCCACTATAGTATGTGAACTTTAGAGCAGTTAAAAAGTCAACCTTGTAAAAAGAACTAAGTTCTCAACGTTACCTCTAATAGAGGTAGTGTTCTGCTATCACAATGCAGGCCAGACTAGGCCACCTAAGTTGGTATAAGAATCCAGAGAAGGAATAAAGTACCAGACATAGTGCAGCAGCAGGTGAGAGACTATTGTAAAGCAATTTTCATGATATTTATTATAGACCTCTAAAATAAAAAAATCAGCCAAAGATAGAAAGGAGCTTTACAACAGGTTCTCTATTGTGGGTTATTGTGTTTTCAGCTGCAATGAACCTGGTAATGAAGTCAGCTGAGCAAGAGCATAAAGGTCTCACACTGGCAAGAAAAAGACATCCCCAAGAATAAAGCAACAGAAATGTCTTAACATTCACTACAAGTACAGTAATATAGACTAGATTGTTACTAGTGACTCTGAAAAAATNTTCTCATCTCAGTAGCATTACAGCCACATGTAGGTAGAGTAAGTGAAAAAATCCACATGTATAAGTCCAAAGTTTTCAGTTTTATTGAATGGTAGTTACAGTAACTAGAGCATCCTCCTATCCATCTTATTAAGTCATTACCATTGTAAAAGCCATCAACAGATTAAAAATTTCTTTCTGTGTGTCTCAGTCAGCATCTTAATAAAGTCTCATGGTCACAGATTCTATCAGTTATATAAATTGAGCTAAATAGTTAATATTTTCTGAAGCCTTTCCTAATTCTGCTACTGGAACAAGTTGTTCCCCCTCCACCCATGTATTTCCCTCCTACACACTACTTCCATTCAATTCCTCTGACAAAGTCTTATCAGATTGCATGTACCCCTGTGCCTGATAATTTTTCTTAAGGTTTCTGCATCTGAAACATATCCAGATCTGCAAGAAAGAAGATTAACTCTGAATCCCTAGAGTAATAAAAACTTCTGGACAGCTGTTCCCATAAGGAACAGAAATTGGTTCTCAGAATTTGGTGAGATGTGATGAGTGCTTCACTTCCCTCTACATGTAAATTATATCTTTATAACTTATANTGCCTGCTGAAAGGATTTTTGTGCCATCAGAGCCATAGCTGGATCTTTATTTTGTGCAAAAAAGCATCGATATAATCCTTTGATTTTGTGAAAAGTTGTGGTAAGGGAGAGCAAGGTGGGAGGAGACTGCTTTATTCATGTGTTCTCAAATTTTGAATGGGAAACCACATGAGGATACCAACCTGTAAGGCAATCCACTATAGTATGTGAACTTTAGAGCAGTTAAAAAGTCAACCTTGTAAAAAGAACTAAGTTCTCAACGTTACCTCTAATAGAGGTAGTGTTCTGCTATCACAATGCAGGCCAGACTAGGCCACCTAAGTTGGTATAAGAATCCAGAGAAGGAATAAAGTACCAGACATAGTGCAGCAGCAGGTGAGAGACTATTGTAAAGCAATTTTCATGATATTTATTATAGACCTCTAAAATAAAAAAATCAGCCAAAGATAGAAAGGAGCTTTACAACAGGTTCTCTATTGTGGGTTATTGTGTTTTCAGCTGCAATGAACCTGGTAATGAAGTCAGCTGAGCAAGAGCATAAAGGTCTCACACTGGCAAGAAAAAGACATCCCCAAGAATAAAGCAACAGAAATGTCTTAACATTCACTACAAGTACAGTAATATAGACTAGATTGTTACTAGTGACTCTGAAAAAAATAATCAAGTAAGAAAAATAATGTTTACAATCCAAATAAAGGTTCCTGGTGTCTCTGAAAGGGAAAATAAATAGAGAATTTAAGTTTAGGATTCTGAAAGAGTAATAGGGATTATCAGGAAGCAAATGCTTTGCTAAATTACAGCATGCTGACACAAAACCCAGCAGAGACAAACACTATTTTATCTGGTTCCAAACTGCATTAGCAACGACAGGGAGGAGAGGGAACAGCCAGGTCGTTAGCACAGGGAGACTAGATTGGAAAGTTTTTGTTGTCTTTAGCCATCATTAAAGGCAGAATTTTCGCACAAATAAAGTCAACATTTCACAAAGGTAAAAATATTCAAGCCTATGGCATGTGTCTGTGACTTACTTCGGAATCAGCATCTCGGGTGAGACTGGAGGACTAGGGCCCTTGTATCCAGCTGGGACTCTGAACTGCATGAATTTGAAGCTGGACTTCAGCAGTGAATCTGAAAAATACTTAGTAAGGGCTTTTGAAGCCTTGAAAATATTTTTTCTTTCTTTAATTGAAAGTACTTGTTACCCTGTGGGTTTCTGTCTACAGGAGAACAATACAACCGTTTTAAAAACAATATAGTGCACTTCTAACTCTCCTAGAACTTTTGTAACCCTAAAATTAATCTTTATGACATGGCAATCCCATGCTGAAAAGGATCTAATTTAGATTAAAAAACATAATCATTTTTCTCCTGCACTCCACCAATTATGGATCTGGCACATTATGTGTTGCATATACACATATTATTGGACATAATAGTCCAGTCATTATGAGTTTCTTTATTAGGTTGGTAACACCTCTTTGTCAGGGACATAATCCATTCGCATGGCACAATGACTCCAGCAAGCTTCTGATGGGAATTAATTTACCTGCGTAGCAGCTGAAGAATCATTTGCCTCTTTCAGTTGCCATCACTCCTCTTTGCTGCACATAATACAGCTGCAGGACTTCTGCAGCAGCAGAAGCATCTTTACCTGCCCTTAGCTGTCCTTAGAAGAGTGGTGCAAGTGAGCCTTTCAGGGTAGATGCAATTCCCACTGGAGCACAGCTGCCACACGTAGCAAGCATGCTCTGAGCTCACTCAGATTAAAGGAATGGTTTGGGCATTGTAGTTTTCCTAAAACAGAGGGACTGGCATTGCTAAGGATTTTTTGCAATAGCTTCATGGTTAAAGCTCTTACCCAGAAATGATCTGATAGAAACCATCTGTCCCACCCTCCAGACATGTGTAAAGGGCTGCTAGGGAAATGATCCCCTTACGTCTTTATTTATGAACCTAGGCCACTGGAGTGAGCCAAATTGTGTCACTATAAGGCAAAGGAAAATTCACAGTGCTGGAAAGAACAAGTAAGGAGGAAAGAATGTGGTTGCATGGTCCTGACTGGGCATATTGTGTTTCAATTCCTATACTTGAGTTTCTTATGTTTTTATGAATGGTATAATTAAAATGCAAGTGGTGGGTGAGGGTTATCAGACTTTGAGATTTGCCTTTCCAGGAAAATACCTATTGACTGAGTTACAAAACTGTGTTATTTATGGCCTCCTTCCTTTTTTTACAGGTGAACCTCTGGTACCAAGAGCTTGCCATGCACCAGAAGAAGAAAGGTAATTGAGCAAGGTCTCCTGTTAATACATGGTACTGCTCTAATTATTAGGCATTTCTATAAACACAGGCTGTGATCTGGCCTATTTCAAATGGCAAAGCATTGCACATATCCCAGTTCCACGAGTGGGCCAAGATGACATACATACGAGTGAAAAGCCTCCTTCCCATGTACTGAATTAGCCTTGGACAGGGTTAGAAGTTCAAGACAGCCTCATGTTGAAAGTTTTGTGTTTGCTAGCCTTTTGTAATTCTCTGTGAAGTGTGTCAACTTTAAGCTCACTCTTCTGAAAGTTTTATTTTTTTAGTTAAAATGGTTAGACATTATCTATTGAATGCTGCAGTGTGCATACTTTTAAAATAAAATTTAGACCTTGTCTGTCTCAAACAGTATTTTTAACACTTTAATTACTTATTTTGTGTCATGTTAGAAATAATTACTTTCCTCAGTTTTAATTCAGTTATCCTAACAGCTCCTTGAAACAGGATATAGCAGGCTATGTCTGAATTCTACCCTGGGATTGAATGCAGAATTTAGGAAGGATGACCACTTTTAATACAATGAAAAGATGCTAAAACAAGATAATGCTTCAAGCCACATGTGTAAAACAAAGAGTCTATGTAATTTCAATTTTCAAGCCACTAAAATTTGTCTCTGAGAATCCCAAATAAATAAAAATAAAAAGCAAATTATGCAATCAGGCAACTAGATCCCCATCTAAACCTGATCACTAGAGAATTCTTTTGATATGATGAAAATGCTTATTTTTACCTCACTCCAGTGTTAGACACAGGTCACAATTTTATGCTATTTCAGAAGATCTTTTATATCTTTCAAAAATAAAATAAAGTTCTTAAGGAATGATGGATAATCAACAAATTCTACCTGTATTGGACTATTCTACCAAGAAATACTTCCCTAATTTTTGTTAACCTTTTATTTATTAAATTCCCTCCACATCTAAGGAGAAAACATTTTTATTTTGTTAATATTAGAAGTTTCATAGATATTTTTGATTTATAAAAAATTCTCAAGGGATTTGACTTCAGTGCTGAAAAAATGCAGCAAAACTACTTCATAATTGGATATCTTTGAGTAGGAGATTGAAATAGTAATTCA
Organism: Leptocoma aspasia; assembly: GCA_013399835.1. Classification (NCBI taxonomy): domain Eukaryota; kingdom Metazoa; phylum Chordata; class Aves; order Passeriformes; family Nectariniidae; genus Leptocoma; species Leptocoma aspasia. Next base: position 5,786 of record VXAX01000822.1, read on the forward strand.
CTTTTTATTTTAATTTTAACTTTGTAAAATTTTTGCTTCTCAGGCTAAATAAAAATCATATCTATGAATCCCACACACTACTTTCACCAAACCAAAAGGATGGATTCTTACTCTTTAACAGTCCATGGTGCCACATTCAAAAACATGTGAACAATTTAAGCATATACAAGCTTGAGAGCCTGCAAAGGAATATAACAATATGATATAATAATGTAATAATTTTTAAGTGGACTTTTTTAGCAAGACAGTTGACAGCTTAGTCTTTGTTAGTAATTCAGTTTTATTCACCAGAGAAGCATCTTGTCCTAAGGCAAAAGCCTGACTTAGCTGAAGTCAGTAGCAAAATTCCCACCTACTTCGGTGAGATAGAGACAACATCTCTGGAGCGGTGTTCATTAAATTATTTTTTTAAAGAATGGTAAAGAATAATCATAGTTGTTTTCCAGTGAAATTTACCCCCAGAAGGCAGTTAATTGCTTTACTGACTAGAGGAATTTTAAGTTTCAAGGCTGTATATCATAAAAAAGCTTGAAACTTCAATGTGAAATAAGTGATTACATAGTTTGGCATAATTGCAATATGTCACAAAAAGACAAGCTGTTAAAAACTGCATTAGAGCTGGCAAAGTGAACACCTCTGAAGTACAACCAACGTGGTGTCATGCTTGGAACAGCAACACATATGTTCCAGAACATAGATTGCATCAGAATAGGAGTTTCTTTGTCAAAGAAAGATATCATCTGATATTCTACCTACACACAACAAAAATTGTCTTTATTTATTATTGGTTATGGTATTTGTGTTAAGCACATTCAGCGCAGGAGAGTTCATGGTGACATTCATAAAAATAAAAGAAAGCAAACAATAGGAAGCAGTAATATTTGACCTGGGACTGATTTCAGACAACAACTGCTGTTACCAATGCTTTGTGTTTTGTGTAGCTGGTAACTGCACTGCACATCCCTCTTATAAAATAATTTTTTCATTGGTACATCAGCCTGTAAGCAATATGGGAGTGATGAGTGCCATTGGGAAATCCTGCTTCCACTGGTGTCTCTTGAACTCCTTTTGCACTATTACCTATAATTATATAAAATTCCTTTGACTAAACAAATTAGCCTTAAAATTAATTGATCTTTCCTGCAGCTATGACTTCACCAGCAACTCTCCCTATAATAGCTCTCATTCTCTCAAGTCTTTCATGATCAGTTCCTGAAGAAAGACCACGCTTGAGTGAGTGTTTTCTCACTATTGGTGCTTATCAGCTGACTCTCAGTGGTCATGCTCAACCTATGCTTTTCCACACAACATATGTGTGGCAATGTCCTGTTTAGCTTTTAGGCTTCCAGAGGTATCCCAGGTGACCTTGCTGCCTTTCACATTTGTCTCTGGATAATATCTAGATGTGTCTACAGAAAGCCATATCTAGAATGATGCAAAATAGACCTCTCATTTCCTCGTTAACCTTTTCCATCTATACTCTCCTGAGTGTCTAGAAGCAACCTACTATGCACACTGAAGAAACCTGGTTATTAGCCAGCACTTTCAGACATGAATGTGCCAATTCTGGTTACTGTAAATAACACATAATTACTATAGCATTTCAGATAGCACACCATATTGGCTGACTTCTAAAACTGACTTGGAAACAGCACGACAGGAAGCAGTTGCAACATGCCTCGTACACCACAGCTCATCTGAAACAGACTTTGAGGATTTGCAATGCTGGGCATTCAAAGGAGCTTAAGGCTTTTCATTCATCTGACCAGACTGTAAAGGAAAGCACTGTCTTCTAAGGAGTTCTTCCAAAACAAGCAGTTCCCTTGAGATTGAGCCTGCAGAATTTAGACATCCAGTATAAAATCACACATTCTTTTAGGGTTATTACCTTGCCTTTTCTGTCCAAAACACTTGAGGAACAACATCAATCAGATGTAAAGGTGCCATCTAGGCCTGCAGAATCTTTCTTGGTTTCCTCTGTGGCTTTCTTCTTAAGTTGATTTATTCTGTTTTTCTGTGTATTTAGCCATTTTCTGGTGAGTTTGCTTTTGTAAATTTGTGTATCCTGGTCTTAAAAACCTCCTTTATTTTTTTCCTTAAAGATATGTGATAACAAACCTTAGAACAACTTGCTCTCCCATTACTCAGTCCATTACTGCAGCTGGCACCCTAAAGAGCATGATAGGTTTTAACACGCACACACACAAGCCCACAGATCCTAAAAGATAGATGCATGTTCCTTTTAATTTTAAGAATATAGGAGGTTAGTCTACATTGAATAGAAATTACATTTATATAAATAAAATAATGTAGGGTGATTGTTCACACTCTGTGGTCCTTGTATGACCAGTCATAAAGGAAGTAAATGCTCTGAAACAACGTCATATATTCAGAATATTCTTAGCCACAAACCTGACAATTTGCTGTGTACTGGGCCACAAAAATGATAAACTTTGGATGGTTGTTCCAAAAGGTTCACTAATTTCTGCTGTATAGAATATCTACCTCTCTTTAAGTAAAAGAGACATTTTAAAATTTTTACACTGTATGTTTTACTTTTTCCTTAATGAAGTCATGTTCAAGTCTTAAACTGAATTAGTGTTAATTTAGCAATTAAGTGGGATGAAAATTCAATTGAACAGTGTTTTTATGCAAAAACTATTCACATCAGGACTGTTTTGAAGCTAAGACAGGAAACTTTTAGGAAGATAGATCTTTATAGGAGTTTTACTTGAGATGAGAAAAGAAACTTTGAATAGAAGTTATAGCTTCCACATTCATTGAATCATCTGTCATTTCCAATATACGTATGAGAATACTTTACCCCAGCTTTATGATGCTACAGGAAGGCTGTAGCTGTAGAATAAAATTATATGTGAGTTAAGTGAAGTTGCAACTTTCCAGTATTTCTGACAGTACTCTTCTGAATTCAACAGCTAACTCATCTTCATCTTTCTCAGAGCACCTTATTTGCACATAAATAAATGTTCATTTAGAAATGGCTTCATAGAGCAGTTCTGTGACATGATAGCAATGTCCCCTCTGTTTGCAGGATAAAGCCAGTACGTGTTTTACTAGCAGTGTCTCAATTGTCAAGGGCTTAGGAAGGTAATATTTGGCATGGTGACCAAATGGGCAGATAAAAATAAGCGGAACACCGTTATGCATGATATGCTGGCTGAAAAGTACATTATTAGACTTTCATGTGACAGTAGATACCTCAAACAATAAATAAAGAACTGTATTGAGAAACCTCACAGTTTCATTGGTGACAAGAAGGAACCATGCTGAGAGGCCACACAAAAGGTGGTGAAATCAATGTTCTATGTAAGCCAAGGGGAGCCTATTGATGAAGCCTTCTTGCTCCAGCTACAGGAATCACTGCACTCTCAGGCTCTCATTCTGCAACAACAACAACAAATGCGGAGCAGGCTGAGGTACTCAACAGTTTTTTGCCTCAGACTTCACTGGTAACATGTCTTCCCAAAACTCTCAAGTGGATGTACAGCAGGATGAGGACTGGGGGAGCAAAGTTCCTCTGACTGTAAGTAAAGAGCAGGTACACAACCACCTGAGGAACCTTAAAGCACTGTGGGACCTGATGGGATGCATTCCAAAGCCCTGAAGGAATTGGCTGATGTAGTTGCCAAACCATTCTCCATGATATTTGAAAAAATATCATGGCAGTCAGGGGAAGTCCCAGATGACTAGAAGAAGGGAAACATTGTACCTACCTTTAAAAAGGATAAAAAAGAAGATCTTGAGAACTAGCAGCCTGTCAGCCTCACCTCTGTGCCTGGGAAGGTCATGGGACAGATCTTTCTAGAAGCTGTGCTAAGGCATGTGGAGGACAGGGACGTGGTTTGAGACTGCCAGAGTGGCTTCACCCAGGGCAAGCCCTGCCTGATCAACCCTGTGGCCTTCTGTGATGGGGTGACTCTGTCAGTGGACAGGGGAAGGGCTACAGATGCCATTTGTCTGGACTTCTGTAAAGCCTTTGACAGGCTTCCTCCTAACATCGTTCTCTCTAAATAGGAGAGAGAAGGATTTGCTGGGTGGACTGTTAGATGGATTAGGAATTGGTTTCATGGTCAGATGCAGAGGGTAGTGGTCAATAGCTCAGTCCTGATGGACATCAGTGACAAGTGGTGTCCCTCAGCAATATGTTTCGGGACCAGAGTTATTTAATATCTCTGTTAATGACAGAGATTGAGTGCACGCTCAGCAAGTTAGCAAATGACATCAAGCTGAGTTGTGCCATTAAACACACCTGGGGGATGGGATGCCATCCAGAGGGACCTGGAAAAGATCAAGAAATGGGCCCATGAGGTTTAACCATACCAAGTACAAAGTGCTGAGGAAAACCCTGGTATCAGTACAGGTTGGGGGATGAAGCAGCCCTGTTGAGAAAGATTTGGGGATGCTGGTGGGTGAGGGGGTGAACATGGGTTGGCAATGTGCACTTGAAGCCCAGAAAGCCGAAGCCCAGTGTCTCAGGCTGCATCCAAAGCAGCGTGACCAACAGGGTGAGGAATGGGATTCTGTTCCTCTGTTCTGCTTTCATGACACCCCACCTGCAGTGCTACAGATGCAGTGCTGCATCCAGCTGTGGGGTGCCCAGCACAAGGAGGATGTGGACCCGTTGGGGTGAATCCAGAGGAGGAACACTAAAGTGATTAGATGGATGGAGCATCTCTCCTTCAATGGAAGACTGAGAGAATTGGGATTGTTCGGCCTGGAAGAGAGAAGGCTTTGACATGACCTAATCACAGCCTTCCAGTGCTCTGTTTACAGGGGCACATAGTGACAGGACAATGGGGAAGGGCTTCAAACTGGAAGAGACCAGGCTTACATTAGATACTAGAAACAAATTCTTTACTGTGACAGTGGTGAGGCACCGAAACAGGTTGCCTGGAGAATCTTTGACTGTCCTGGAAGTGTTTAAGGTCAGATTGGATGCAATTCTGAACAACCTGACCTAGTGAAAGTTATACCTGTCCAAAACGGGGGGGTTGGAACTAGATGATTTTTAAGGTCCCTTCCAAACTAGGCCATTCTATGATTCTGTAAATAAAAATACATTTCATGCTCAATGGAGACATTTCCAACTTGAAAATATTGGATATACAGTTGCTATGTATTGGCATCCTATAACATTCACTATTCTAAAAATGACAAATTGTTACCATATTCTTGTTCATATAAATTAAAAACACTGAACTGTGGCCCTATACTTTAGATATTTGAAATTATAAATTGCTAATACAGGTAACAGAGTATAATTGGAACATTCCTTGGTGTGAAATGGTGATGTCTTCCTTTTTAGTCCCTTGTACCTGTAAATCATTCCACATAACACATCTTAAAACTGAAGTGACAGGACTGACGAACAAATTCACACAGACTTAGTGTAACACTTCACACTATATCCCATTGAGTGTTGCAATATATGTCAATTAATATTGCTTCTTTACCTTACAATAGTTTGAACACATTTTGTTCCTTCCAAATTATCTTGAGAATTCTTTTATTTAATAGAAATGAAAATCTGAGACTATCAATTCTCTTTTACGTCTCTAGTATGAGGTTATAGCTTATCCAGGTTTCAATTTTGAGATTTTCCTAAATAGTTTTTCTAAAATAAGTAGGATTTAAAAGACAGGTTGGTTCATTACAGTTTTTAAAGAAGACTATTGTAGCACTTAAAAGAACTTGCTTTTCTTTTCTCTCAGTATATATTTAAGTATTTTATATAACACTTTTTTTAAACTTCAAACCGATATTCACTAACTGCTATAAAAGCATTGTTAGACCATGATTTGAAAATCTGAACACTCCATAATTGGCATATAAAATTCTCAGCAAAGACTTAATAGAAGAGACATGTAATGAGGTTTATTCTTATCTGGATTGCCTTTCCTTAAAAGAAAATCCACAAGGATGACTAATATAAAAAGAAGTGTTGTAAAAGTGTAATTCATGTTATTAAATAATAGTTAATTAGCAAAATGGAATACATTAAAATTAGTTATTTACTTACTGATTTGCAAGGCTGTAAATTTTCTCCTCAAAAGAAATGCAGCCTAAAAGAACGGACTCATGGAAGAAAGGCAAAATATTTAAATTCTATCTAAAACCTTAAAGTAACACTGAAGGAGAACAGTGTCTTTATTATCTGCAGGAGTTATAAGAACTAGTAACAGTATATTTCATTAGAATTGCTTAAAATAGCTTCTACATTCATTAGAATAGCTTCTAGTATTATTTCAAGCCCCAGAGCTTCCTGTTCCTAAGATCATCTCAGGGTTTTTCTCTGTAAAAACTGGTTTTACAATCCCACAAATATTTATTAGCCAAGATCACATCATGGAATCCATGATTATTATAAATGATTTCTAAGGATAGGTAGCTGAATGATAGGACATTTAAGAAGTGGATACAATAACAATAGCTACAGCAATATTTAACTGAGGATAAATAATTTTTTTCAGGCTACAGTAGCAAAGAGAAAATATCAGGAGCAAAGGTGTGCACTAGGAACCCTCTCCAAAAGAAATCAGCAGATCTCTACCTCAACATCTGGGCAAAATCTTTAAACCATAACATATAGTATTACTCATTGGAGCATATAGTCTGCAGGTTAAGTTGCGTCCTATGAACGCAGGGTAATATAAAGGAGATTGAGTGTATTAGTAATACAACTTAATAAGTGAATGCCATAAAAAGCACTGAGAAGATTTCCTCATTAGCTTACTTGGAAATATTTTTAACATGCAATGCATTAAAGAAGTATTTTTTCCCTATTTCTGCAATTTTTAAAATTTAAAATACTAATTATTTTAAATGAGGATGAATACTTTTAAACTTTTTTTAATAACTGATTGACAATGAATTTTATCACAAAATGGCATTTCTTGTTTTACTACTTATAAACATTGGTTGGTTAACATTGCTTCTATGTTTGCATAAAAACATTTCTTTGCACAAAAATTCTTCTATTAATTCTATTGACTTATCATTTTTGCGGCTGTCATTGACACTGACTTGCTCTACAGCTTTGATTTTTCAGTGTCTCATGGTTCTAATGATAACCAGAGGGACTAATTTGAGCAACAGTTTTAAATTAGTGGAAACATTCCACGCTAAGTAAGCAATTAATAGAAATATTCTCTTCCTGTAACACATAGTATTAACCATTCTAAAAATCCTCAACATGTATAAACAACAAAGGCAAAAGTATTTTGATAGTTTTACACATGCTTTAAAATGCATTTCTCTGAAATTGTTGCACAAATAACAATGGTTTGAATAAATATTATGATACTATAATAATTAAAGTGTTAATATTGAATATACATATAATGTTAAATCTTAAGTTACAGTTCAAACATTAACACATGCTGCATAACCCAAAATTTCATACTCATCTGATCTCAGTCCCTCATGTATTAACTTTAACATGACTGTATATGTCATCTTTTGAACACAAACACTGAAAAATAAGGAAATGAAAACTTAAATACTTATTTGGGTTTTGGTTTTGTTTTCCTTAATTTCCTTCATTTCCTTCAGCAGGTGGACATATTCTGTCCAAAAAAGTATTTCCTCCCTGCTCAGGAGCAGATGATTTAACATACTATAGTAGATATCTGTGCACAGAAGGAAAACTGAAGAGTCAGTGGAAAGATGAAATCCCTTGAGTAGCACAATTAAGGGTGCAGAAAGTTCTAGAATAACTTTTAAGTTTGATGACAGATGACTCCTTAACCTGTCAAGACCACACAACATTGGCAATGTGAGCTAATATCTATTTCTGGTATCCAACTAACCACAGAACTCTTGGTACGACAGAACATTATATTTACAGTGATAGCTCTTTAACTCCTGAGAACAGCTCAATATTTGGTCTTGAGAGTGCTGCCAATCAAATATAAAAAAGGCTGCCTTCAAGACAGCTGGGTACCATTTCTAAAGAGGCTAAAAGAAAACACTGTAAATACTGTTATCAAAATAGATGAGTATGCTCTACACTCTGTGAGAAAAAAATATGAAGGAATAATCTTTGCTACAGCCCTTGGCTGAGATTCAAGGAAAAATAATTTGGTGTCTCTGTGTTTGGGTCCACAAAATTTAGTGTTTAGCAGGAAGCAGATATCACCTTTTCTCAAAATTGCAGATCTTTGACCATGGCTCCTCCGATCTGTGAAGAAAGTCTGGCTGCTCCTCAGGAGCACCTCACAGAGACCCCTCTCTGAGAACAAGCAGTCTTTTCATGCCTTTCTACAGTGAGTCCACTGCATTTTTTCAGACTTCCCTCTTTTGGGAAGGAGTGCACAAAGAAGGAAAAAAGTAGTGGAGAGTGCACCGGCCATGTAGTGCAAACCCTTCAATTTCTCATAACGAACACAGAATGCAAGCTGTTATTAATCTGAATATAAGCAAATGTTTTTGAGATAGTTGTTATTAGAGACTTTTATGGTTTGTATGTGTTTCCTGATGTGCTGGAGCCAGACAAAAATTCTATGTAAGCATTTAAGAGCTCTCATACCTACCTTGTTTGTGTAAAATGAAGAGATGTCTTGTTAATTGGCATTACTTTCTTTTTAAGTATTTGAAATGGGAGCATACCCTTCCTTAATTATTACAAATGAAGCTTCTGTTCATTAAGCATAATATTAATATTTTCCTTTTCTTTTCACTCATTACTTCCTCTCAAATATTTGCCACCTTGAAATTTTGCTCAAGTTATACACTTTAAAATTACAAGCAATTTTTTGTGTACTTAATGTTCCATATTAAGCAAGTGGAATTTAAATTCTCGTTTCCTTGATGTTCTGTTTTATGTTAAACAAATTGAGGATTATGCATTGATGGTATAAATATACATATAATCACTTCTTTAATTATGCATATGATTGCTGCCTAACTTCGTAATATGTTCCTACAGTTACTGCAGAACTAAAATATTTTAATTTTCAAACTGTTTTTCACAATGTTAATTTGCTTTCATTTCAGGGCTTTCTATTAAATGTATTTAAGAAAATATCTACAATGGCCTTGATATTCACTTATCTGCATATTAATTGATTTATTTTTCTGTTTTCTTTAACTTTTTTTAAATGACAATTTTTAACCTCTTCAAGGATGGAAATGTGATCTAGAAATAGTATTTAATATATCTTCTGTTCTGTAAATACTGGAAGAGGGGACTTGCAGTGTTGTAATGATTATTTCTCTGTATCACAGTTAAAAGATTTAATATGAAAAAATACTTGCTACAAAAGCATCTTCAGATTTTCAAACCTTACGAAGGAGATCACTTAAGAGTGCTTGTTCCTGTCCCATTTGTTTGTCAGTTCTGAACTGAACTAAGTGTTTTTCAACCAGGAAAACTCAAGGCAGCCAATAAATTGTGGCAACACGTGTTTGAAGTTTCTGTGCAGAAGGGACCACGCCTTCTGTGTGAGAAGGACCACGCCTTCCCGGAGCAGCCCCACAGTCCCTCCCTCTCCTGAGGCATCAGGAGCCGGGGGCAGGTGCAGCTGGAGGGGGAAGGGGAACATGGCTGTGGAGCAGGAGGTGTTAGGGGGGTGGAAGGCCACCCTGGGAGGGGTGAACGGAGGCAGTGCCAGTTCTCTGGCTCTCGGCAGTGGAGGGCTTCTGACCCTCCTGCTATGAGGCACTGAACACTACCGAGACTAAGTAGGTCTTGCAGCAGAAGGCTTCATGGTGGAGCTTGAACTGTGGTGTCTCAGCAGATATGGTGCATCTTAATCGATCGTATCTCAGTTGAGGAGTGCTGGACAGTAAATTTTAGCCTGTTAAGACTAGCAGGTGCTAAGCTGAAGGGTGCTGTTAGTCCCAAAAGAAAGAGCTGTCAGTTGGATAGATAGAACCACATCCTTCTCGGCTTGTTTTCCCTCTGGGAGCTGGCCAGCTGCCAGCTAGGTGGTTGGGAGTGCAGTGGGATGAGATGGCTGAGCTGACTTGCCTGCTTGCTGTTGCTGAAAGGGCAGCACTGTGTACCCCTTTCTTTGAGCTGTGCATTTCCTCTGCTTCTTCTTTGTTGCTTGCTGCTTCTCTGACCTCTCTCTGAGCCAATTCAGTTCATTAAACCATGGGTAAACTAACCCAACCAATAGAGGAAATAGCTTTCGGTCGGAATAATGAGTCCGTTTGCTGAGGGGTCAGATACATGCCAGAGATGGAATGCAAGGCAGAGGAGAATGGGACTGCTCCTTTTGGCATCAGAAAGCTGTTAAGCCTGCTCAGTTGTTCCTGGAGCACACACCTCCAACCACAGCCTGACAATGCAGATAAGGCCAATGAAAAGGCTAACCCCTGCTGAAAGGGATGTTCCCACTTCCTTCCTCTCCAGCCTGGCTTTGTGCTTCTCCTGGCACTAATGCTTATTTAATCCTACCACCAGCTAGTTTGGGGGGGAGATTACTGCATTCTTTTGTTTGTTGGGGTGGCTTTCTAACCTACTTGCTGAGGGGTCAGATGGTGGTAGGAGAGAGGTGGGAGTGCATGGCTGGAGCTCCTCTTAGCGTACCAGTTGGCCTTTGAAACGCCTTAACTGCTTTTTTAGGCTGTGATCTGCAGTTCTGTTGGCTAATTATTGGGAGTAGCTAAACCCCAGAGTAAGATGAAAGCAAAGTGTGAAGGCCTGTAAGCTCAGGGAACTGTTTGTCTGTAGGTTGCTGACAACTGATGATGGCTTGGACGGTCCTCCAGCCAGGTTGAGGAGTTTCAAGTGAAAAAAACACCGTAAGCTGGATGACTGAAAGCTGGGTAGAAGGAGGTCATGCAGCTGAAATGACAGCTGCTGCAATGGATGAGTGGCTTCATTACCAGCAGCTGTTTTGTGGTAGCAATAACTCACTCAAGTGAAGTATGATTGATTTATGAAGCTGCCATTACTACGTTTGTGTATGTACACACGGGATATGTGCCTACAAGAAACCCAATGACCAGAGTCCCAAACTGAGTCTCAGCAGTAATGAAAACTGCAAACAGGGGTGATCAGTGAAAACTGAGCCTCATCTATGTGGATGAAAGTTTAGCTTTCTAACTTAGAGCTGTTTACAGATGTCTCTTTGGTCAAAACATCTATGTTTAAATTATTTGACTATAAATGAAGAAAAGCCTTGTGCTTGCATTCAGAGATCATAGTGAAGCTAGGAACAGTGCTGAGCTTATGTTCACACAAGCTCTGATTGGGTGCTATGCTGTGGGTATATATCAACAAAACTTTATATATTATTTTTTTTCAAGATACTCCTGTTCTCAGAGCACTTAATTTTTTTTCCAGAGGTCTTTTTTCTCCTCTGATCATGTACTGCATAATCCACAATGTTTTCTTTGTTTGTCAGACATGGTGGACCTAATTTCAGCTACTCATTTTGCTCATGTAATAATGGGCCAAGTTAAAGAATCAGGTGTGTATAGCGCGTGGAGTAAAAATGATCTCGAGTTTCTTTTTATCTCTGACAATTAGTTAAACAATGTTTATGAATAATTTTAATGGTGGGTGAGATTTCAGATAATTTGTAGTAAGGCTATAGATTACAATAAGCAGTTCCTTCCCTAGATAAGTTACAGTAGGATAGAGTAGTTCTCCACACTTAATCTGTGATGACTGGCATTTAAAAGGAGAAGCTCAACCTGGTGAGCAGCAGCTCTGTAAAAAAGATGCTGACAGCACAAGGCCCACTTCTGCTCTTGCAGGCTCACAGCTCACTGCAGAATGGATGAGCGAGACTGAACTGTTGACCTCAAGCAACTGGCAAGTGTTTTTTCAGACCTGTGAGAATGCTGACCCTAGAAAAAAGAAGTACTGCATGTTAACTTTGGATTAATTATTTCCTTAGGATTCTGGAAAGGTAAAACTCCTAATAGCTGTGCTGAAGGACAGACTTACCACTCTGACTAGTGAAGACAGACTCGATAACAAGCACTGAAGTAAGTAAGCAGGCCAAGCACGCCCCAAGAGGGTGTTAGAAGAGTCTTGTGGCAATATTGTTAATTTTTGAGACAGATGTATTGGGGGTGGGTGTTCTGGGGATAGGTTAATTTACGTTGGGGTCAGGTAAAGACCCTTAATGAGGATAGATACATAGAAAATAAAAGCAGACCTAAAGTGGTTCACTTAGTTGCCACTCTGGCATGCACAATCTGCACAGATTTAAATAATTAACACATTTAAAGTCCCTATATCCAGTACATTTGCAGAGATCAACAAATTGATTATTTTTGCAGTGAGGTGATTTGAATTCCATTGGTTCTTTTTATGAAGAAGGTTGGTTTAGGTCGATGTAGTGGTTCTGAGCCGTAAGTGCCTTTCGGGTACAGTGCCTTTCACCACAGTGAAAAGTGAATGTATGTATGACATACACAGCAATACATAGAAAGTGCTTTTCAGATTTGCTGAGCTGAGCGTGATAGCAGAATAAAAATTAGAAAAGAAAAATCAAGGTCTGTGCTTTGGCTAGCTATCCATATAACACAAGTAATTAAAATTGGAAACTAGGAAAGTAATTTTAGCCTCTACAGAATAAGACTTTGTTTGGAAGCTACTTTTCATGCTTAATGTATGACTTATCACCTTTTATTCTGAAATTTTATTGATGTGCTTGGAAAAATTAAACAATCAACACAGGCTAACAATTACAAATGTTACCAGTCCCTGTAACAGAAGTGTGACAAGTTCTTGCTCTATTCGCACTAAAGGATGTTCTTATTTTATGGTACAGGTAACAGCTTCTGAAACCTGCAAAGATAGTTTGTGTTTTTCATTAGTGAGCAGAGGAAACACTGGATGAACCCTTATCAATGCAGCTCACATCAGAACTGGAAAGATTCCAGAAATACAAAATGTAGAAACTTCACCTTCTCCAAACTTCTGTGACATACAGACTCTGAAATAAGTTGCTGGAGGGCAGAGGGCTTTCATGTGTTTCACCAAAGACTTGATAATGAAAATGTATCAAATGGCTTAAAATGGCACCTAGCAAATATATGTGATGACTGTAAGAACTCCCTTTTGTTCAGAGCTAAAATAAATTCATATTTTTTGGATAGGCAAGATATTTGGTGTTTATTTCAGCAGCCTTTGGTTTGCCTTTATACTGTTCTCACAAGACTGATATACTTGCCACATAATAATAATAATAATAAAACAGATTTCTTAAAAGAAAAGAAAGGAAGAAATAGCATCACTATTTTAATGGTCAAAAAGTGTTTGCATATATTACCTGTGAATAACCAGGGAAATCCTAGGTAAAATCACATGTTGGAATTTAGAAAGGAATACTGAGATGAGGAAAGCAAAAAATAGGGCCATAAGAATGGAAAAAATGTGGCAAATAAAAATAATGCATGAAAAACAAATGTAGCTTGGTAGATGCATATATGGAGTTTCTAAAATTCATATTAAAACATTGCAAATAATTGATTTTCAGGTTTCAGTCAAAATTCAAAGCCAAGTATATTTTTTCAATGGCTGATGCCATTAACATTTGCTTTTACAAAGAAAAAAAAAAAAGTTTTTAAAAGAACTAACAGTGTTTATTAAGCTTTCCAGAATGTATGTTTCAGTGCGCTTGCAGTATTAAAACGAAAAACTTAATTCCACAGCAGAAAGCTTTCCCTTTTGCTTTGTAGTTCAGTAATGATACCACTTCTGAAGCGATAAATGTCTGATAAAATTCCTCTGAGTGGGTACTAACTGTAACTATTGAAAGTGATGGAGACGTGAATTCTTATTTCAGGTCCAGCTAATACCTGCCTACATGACTTGCTAAAGAAAAGATTGAGAAGTATTCAGGACACTTCTGTAGCCTGCTGACCTGGGTAGGCTGCCCCATGGGGCCTGTTTTGTTTCAGACTTGCTGCTCTGAATAGAGTGGACTACTTAGTCGTGTTTCCCATTTTACAGGGAGCACTTTGTTGTGAAGGGGAAGGTTTGGAGAGAGGATTATGAATACAAGGAAATTCTTCTGTCTCTTCTGATGAAGCTGTAACCTTTTTCTAAAGCACACATTGAAGCTGGATCTAGAAGCCAGATTACCTGCTTCTAATAAATGATTCATGACTGCAAGCATCCTACAATCTGTTTCTTAACAATTTATACAACAGTTAGGGAAGAAAAAAGACCCCTATGTCTGTTAATTTTCAGTCTAGGTCTTAATTTCCTTATCTTATGCACTGGAGGCAAAACAGCAAATTAGACCACATCAATGTCTTTTATCACTGTTACTCTGATTGAAGCTGTCAAGGAGTCCCTTGGAGTTTTGCCTCGCTGTTGTGAAACAGGGCAATGCCACAGAGTAACTGATGCTCCCACCTCAGCTTCATCACAGTGGGACACAGCATGAAATTAAAAAAAAACATATATTCCCCCTACAGTCTTTCCAGCTGGTGGGTGCTATGATGCAATGGGTTTGCAGATGTAATGGGTGCCCTACAGAGACTAAGTCCAGTGATGTTTCAGGTGTTCCCATGGGGAGCCTGAAAGCTCAGACAGCAACCACTGCAGAGAGCCTCCTCTGCCTAATTGCAAGTTGCTGGGAAGTATGTTTGGGCTGTGGTTTTGAACAGAAGGTCATTCTAAGCATGATGCTATTTTCATGCATTTTTTTAAGACACCTGTAAATGAGTAATTTCTTCAGTCTGTCAACTTGAAAACTTAAAAGAAGATTTCTGGTTTGAAACAGAATAAATTTTTATACCGTGACCTATAATTTTCAGAATACCTTGCCTGGAGGTTATCTTAAAAATGGATAATTTTTAAAAATCATATTCAAATAAACATATTTTTCAGAAAGCATTTTGATGTTTTGGGGACGGAAGTGACTGTGGCAAGCAAATATTTTTCAAGATGTGCAGCTGTGTAATTGTAATGAACATTTAAGGGAAACATACACTTCAATGATTATTATTTTTCAGAAAATACATTTTTGGAAAAAAAACCCCAACACTGTATCTTCTGGCATCATTATATAAAAAAAGCCAGATCTTGAGAGTTCATTATGTTCATATGTAGATTTTGTTTTATGGTTCTATTTTTATTCTAATGTGTCATATTCAGGAAAAAATATTTGGTTAATTTAGAGTAGGTTGTAGGGTAATTTTATATTAAGTGGACACTTTATCTATTATAATTCATTGTATATGATGCTTTTGTTGTTCTAAAGCCAGGTAGATATCAGTATATATCTTACACCTATTTCTTTTTAAAAGAGAGAGTGATTGCAATTTGTTGCAGGCGTCATAAATGCTTTATATGCAGCAACTCTTGTAAATACTTCCACTTTCTTAGAATTTTTTTTCTCTTGTTCTAGAAAATTCAGCAACTTATCATTTGCTTGCAAAAACCATGCTGAAGTTCACTTGCATTTAAATCTTCTATTATAATTCTGTAAAATAGTGAGGGGGCAGTTTATATTTGCGCTCTCAGTTCTGTTTTTATTTGTTTCTTTGAAGGACCAATGTCTATGAAAAAAATTGCTACATGTAGTCACTTACATGTGTACTTAGAAATCAGCAAAGAATCTGAGTCTCCATATTTAGTGACAATAGTAAAATTGTTTCACATTAAAGCAGTCCCTTAAAAAGAAAAAAGTCTGTATAAAGGTGTCAATTTAGTTAAACAATAATTTTCTTAAACTCCAGCAAGGGTTAGTATTTTTTTTCTGTTCAGAAATTATGAACAGAACATCTTAGTAGATGAATATAATAAGATTTAAGGTTAGTCATGTTTTTAATAGTCTACAAGGACAAACACATCAGAAATGTAGTTACTTGCACAGTGAGTTGGTCTGTGTGAAGACTGTTATCAATGGATAATAATTTTATAAATGCTATGGAAACACCAGGCATGAAATTATAAATTAATATCACGTTAAAACAAGCTTGAATAACGGAACGATGACACGGAGAGCAAATGTAAGATTGATGATCTTGTAAAGCATCCCAATGAACAGCCTTAAAACAGCTCTCTCTCCTACAGGCCAGAAATACTTCCATGCCGCACCACATGCATCCCTAAAACTTACAAAGAGCAGCCCAGTTCTTCGGTTTACAAATGCAGACAGGTTGCTGTGGTGTTTTCCCAAGCCAATGGGCAATCTCTGCCCTGCTGCCTGCCCCCATTCCCTGTGGCTGCATGTGCCTGCTCTTCTCCTGATGCCAGCTTCAGCACTGCAGGAAGACGTGGGAGGATGCAGTGTGGGCCTCTTTCAGTGAGCAGAAAGAACTAAACCCAAAACAACCAACTTAAACCAGCTAACAAAAGCACCAGAAAATACTAAACCCAGGTTTTTAGGCTTTGGGGAAACAATGTCCAGCTGAGTACCTCAGGTTTAAAGGCTTTGTGCTCTGTGCTCTTTGCTATGGTGCTCTGTCTGCAAATGACAGGGTGCTGTGCCCCTCAGGGCTTCAGACTCTGGAAGCCTGAAGATGTATTCTAAGCAAGAAATCCCTGCTTTTCTGGAGGAGTCTTGAAATATTAAGGCTGACATTTTAAAATGAGGCAATGAGAATTTTGAGGCTGTCTCTGAAGAGTTAAGGAGCTAAGAAAGCAAATTTCTCCTCTTTTACAGAAACACTAATCACAAACATTTTAATTTCTCTCAAATAACAGCTTTAATGCAAAATGCCTGCCTTCCAAATTGTAATGAAGAAAAGTTTTGAATCTCTCAGTAACAGTGATCCTAGGTTTGGTTGCTTTCTGTAGTCATATTTCAATTCTAAATCTGGACAAGAAGCAGGCTTGAAACTACATTTCTAATCTTAATTTTTTTTCCTCCATAGTCTGGTTTGCAAGTAAGGGAACATCGATGCCCTGACTGATCAATTGAGATCAGTCTGTCTCACTGTTTACTGATAAGGAAAGAAGAGACTTGACAGGACAAATCTGAAGATGGCATTGTATCAGAATAATGTTTCACTTAAATGCTTCTTAGCTTGATGTTTAAGGATATTAGAATTTAAGCACACCTGAAGTTCAAATGTCTCAAACATCTGAGAATTGCCATTCCATTTCAAGTGCAAGAAATTAGTGTTAAATGAAGTTTCTACTCTTATAACACACTTAGTAAGAATGGTACACTGAATATAATGTTTGACCAAGCTCCATTTTGTTTATGCCATTTTTGCTGGTTTAATGTTTTAACAGAAAAAAGTTTATATTACTGCTGCAGCTTTAGTCGTATTTTAAGCAAGAATTCTAAATTTTAAATGAACAATTGGTTGCTTGAGTTCCTAATTTCAAAAATTACAAGCAGTCCATTACAACATCTGCCCCCCCTCAACTGGTCTTTCTCAAGACATAAAAACGTAGGGGGCTAGATTATTATAAAAAATCCCATCAAGTTGTGGTTCTTTCTAGAGAAGGCTCTTAGCTGATGCATGTAACAGTGCAACTGTTTGTGCAATGCCTTGCTGGTGCTGCTGCATCACAGGAGGCTTGATTTTATGTTGCAGGTTCTCTTGCTCTTGGCTCTCTGTGCCAAGAAATGGCACAAGCAGATCTGCCACTTCTGTCTGTTGCTTCAGTGCTTTTTAGAAGATTCAATTGGGTACACCTTTGAGTGCCATTTCTGTGGACAGCAAAACACTTGATGCCAGTAGCTGGTGCTCCAAAATACACAGCTCCCATCCCAGCCTTTTGTAAAGCTGGTTTAATTTCTGCCATGCCCAGAAAATGGTGCTCTTTGTGTAGCACTCAGAAATGTCCACAGATTCAATGCATTTACTTGAAAATTTATTTCTATGCAGATTTCTGCTTTTGCAGGGGTTTGCCAAATGCTTCTATTTTAATTGGTTTGCAAGTCCTTTTTGTTCGCTGCATTCCATGCCTGAAATGGAACCCCATCTTTGTAGGTGTGGCAATAATACTAAAACCAAGGTGACTGAGTCTGGTTAGACACTTCATATCTATTGAAATGAAATTTCCATTTGTAAAAGCAGTACTTAGACATATTAAGTGCAGATAGTTTATTTTCTTACCTTGCCTTGAGGACTTATCAGTTGTGGTCAGAACAACTTACTACACTTTGGAAATGTATTTCTGCAAAGGTAGAAAAAAATATAACATGAGAAAAGCTACACAACATTATTCCTAAGGATCTGTCAATGGCCTAAAAATGAGAACTAAGGCTCAATGAACTAACTGGGAAATAAGAGGTATTAGTAGCTGATAGATACTCTTCTCCACAGTAAATTTAAATAAATGTGCATTAAACATTAAGAAAAATAGGATGTTTTCCTGAAAATAGCATTTTAAAACATGAAAACTGATTCAGCTAAAGTGTTGTAACTGTTAGCTAGTTTTAGCTAAGTCTTTCTACATGTTCTTCCTGGTAGGATTAGTACACAAACACAGTAATTCCCATTCCAGTCAGACTCTAGTATGAGGAGTGTACAGAGAGATTGTAGCCATGTAATTCCCACTAACTTCAATGATGGTATTTGCTATGTAACATTATTAAGGGACCAAGAATTTAACTAGACATATTGGCTGATGTGATCTATGCTATGAATGAGATGAAAATTAAACTGAATTATGTTCATTCAACAACCAAAATTTCCGGCTCTCCTGTATGCTTACATATGTCTGATTGTCATGTTGCAGCACTAAAGGCTCTAAACTATCCTTCATTGCATGTGATGAACTGGGGATAGCTGCTATCCTAGAACAGGTACTGTTCCCATAGCTTACTGAGGTTTTTAAGAGTGGATATCCTAAAAGAATTTATGTTTTTCAGAGGCATCGATTACTTTCCTGGATGTGCAAAACCAGAATTCTAAAAGCATGCCAAGAGTTTTACATTCTCAAATTTCTGCTGGGGGGAGGGGGGGAGCAACTACTTTTTGAATTCTTTATTGCTCTCCATAGTTAGTGTTCAGCTTTTAGAATCATTGAGAGAGTCACAGAATTTTTTTTGCTAATATTATTTTGTGATAATTTAGAATACCTATATCACAAAGGCTCCTGTTGCCTTTTGGTGGAAAAAAGAGCAAAAAAGTAAGTAAGTATTTGTAAGTAGTCTTATTTTTTAGGGTTGTGAAGAAAATTGAAAAAATGGAATTTGGCTTTAGTATTTTTTAAAATACTCTAAATCAAATTTTTAACTAGTCTGCCACAGTAAAAAGTAAACAATGCAGACAAGTGCTAGTGATATCATTCAAGGGAGTTTTCTCATGATCTTAGTCCATTTGGTGAAGACATGGCAGGGTAGATGATTAAGTATTCAGGTTTGCTAACATAGCAGATACTCTGGATCTTATATTAAGTTTGTGAAAATTACTCATATTTTTGACTGCAGCGAAGCTAAATCAGTGGCACAGATCCAATCCTCTCTCCCTATATATATCTTACATTGCTTACTAGTTATATTAAAATTCTAGGGAGTGTTTTGAGAAATGGTAGTGGTGTTGTCAGTCTAGATACATATTACTGGTTCGTAGGTATTCATTTAGAACAATAACACAAAACTAAGAATGCTTCATGCTGCAACATGGGAGTTAATGTATACATTTTTAAAAAAAAATTTATAATCAACATTTTAAAGTCTATGTTTCTTTAACACCTTGTTTGAATCGGTTCCCTCTTTCTAATTTTTGCCAATGATAATTTCCATCAAGACACAGGAAGGTTAGAGGGTTTTTTGTTTGAGGCGATAACAATTTACATATTTCTGCCACAGTAGTGAGAGAAAGAAGGATCTGTCCTTCAGTCTGTTCATGGTATAGTTACAAAAAAAGAGAAAAGTATAAACACTGAATTCCTGAGCTTGCTGTGAGATGGAAGGTCATTAACAGGGCACTTGAGCAGATTGGTATTACAGTCAATTGAGACGCTGAAACATCCTAAATGGCCTAATGCAGCAACTAAGTGCTTCTTAAATTCCAGAACTTTTACTTGAGCAGAGTATTCATGTCTAAAGTGAATTTCCATTTCCTTTAGTAAATGCTGTTTTTATATAGTCATAGTTGAAGAGGCAACATAGTGTAAACACAGCAGTTTGATTCTATCTCCACAGCAGCACTAAACTAATTTGTCAAGTTACAAACATGAAATCTGAGTCTCTGTTAAAAATATATTTTCCACATTGGATTAACAGAAATGGCAGGAGTTTGTGTGTTAATGTATACATGCACTCTCGATATAGCCCTGTCAGAGTAATCAGCATGCAAATAGAAATGATTTCATCCTGTGGGAAATTTTACCATTATTCAATCAATTCAGCACTAGAGAAAGGGCAAATTAGATTTCACTTACCTTTATGTAAATTTGTCAGGAAAGAGGAAAATACATGGTATTTTATTTTGTTTATAGCTGGTAATAAATTTTCTTTAGATCTAGCTGTACTTTGTTTAAGTAAACATTAAGATATTGTTTGTAGTTCTGTCTGTGTTATTTAAAAGTTGTTAGAACTTTATTTGAGGGACAGTAGAGAAAGCATCTCCTCATGTGTAAATTCCTGTATGAAAGATGATATCTTCATGATTCTTCGTAGTAAATAAGAGGACCTCATATAGTTTTAATTGTGAAGAATACAGGTGGAAAAAAAGGGCATCTAATCTATGAAAAAAAAATCAACAAGCCTTTTTAGCTGGCTTTTGTGGACAGATCAGACCCAATGCAGCAGCTGCTGAGCGATAACAATAGCAAAGTCTGAAGTTTTCAGAATGCTAGCACTCTATTTGGCAATACTGGATGTACTGGCATGCTTGCATAGGAATCATATTTCCATCAATTAAAAATATGTTCTTTTAAAATTTTGAAAAGTTTGTGAGCCAATATGAAAAAATATCCTAAGGTAGGCCTAGGATGTCTAGCAAATGTAGTTTTCTCTCTTTCTGTAGCTATTTTTCTATTGATAGATCATTCCTTTAGCCAAGGTTGTAGTTTTTGTAACAGAAGACAAAAGAGAATGGCTATGCCCCAGCTGCCCCAATTTACTTAATTTAAACACCTTTTGAGACTGGGCTTGCACTGAGGCTGTGATTTGAAGTTGCTGAGAGCAGCATCCCTTTTGCTGACTATGATAGAAGGCTATCTCAGAGGAGGGATAGCTATCAAATATCCAGGAAAGCAGAAAAGCAGGTGTATCTTAGTGTCAGTTCTTTGCCTACTTCTGTGAGTCAGAGAGCTCATTCAGTGTTTCCTCAATTACCACTTATATGTGTAAAAGATTCCCATGTTGTATTTTGTGCAACAACGCAGATCTTAGTGAATGAGTGCAACTATGATCTGTTCCTTTCCCCCAAGTGAATCTTTAACAAGTTTTTCCTAATTTCAACAAGCAGGTTTTAAACTAGGTGGGCTTCACTTTTGGGTGCTTACCCTCCCAAAGTCTGTTGCTGTTATAGACTTCACAAGGATGGCCTAAACAATTTGAAAGACAAAAGGCTCTCATGCTTTAAGCACAAACCCAGTGATGCACTCAGGTGTGTTAAGGACACTCACAGGCATACCTAGAGATAGTGCTGTCAGTCAGATCCTGCTCGGATGTGTTGCTCTCATCTGAGGCCATATGTTGCACTAATTCTATGTAAAGGCCAAGACTAAAAAGGGCACAGTCAGCTGTTGTTAATAGCTTTCCCTTTTTGCCTTTCTTTCCAGTTGTGCTGCTTCACTTAGGAAAGGCAGAGAAAAGGAGCAAGGAGGAATATCTGTCTATGTAGTAAATCAGTGGAAGGAAAATAAAGAACATTTTGAAACAGTGAGATTTTAAAAAAGGGTTTCAAAGGAAGGATAAACAAATATCTAAATGTATACAAAACTTTGTCTTACAACTTTTGAGTACTTGAGGCTCCCTCATATTTTGAAATAGAAAAATGAGTTTAATTGCTTTACTGCACATTTTAAACATGAAATCAATTAATTTAATAGGAGGGTCTTACTTTGATTTCTAAATTTTACTGTTCCTGGATAGGTAATTTTGACTACTTGTCTTAATTATCTGAATGTGAGCACATTTTCCAACTGGCAAGACCAAAATCAAGTTTCAATTAACTCTGTCTTTAATAGCTTGGTATTCTGAGGTATTGAATTCCAAAGATTCTTTTCTAGCTTTCAGTTTTTCACAGTAAGTTTATGTACTACAAATTATGATCTCAGTTTCTCAGACTAACATATTAGCCATCATTTTACCTTTCCAGAGCAGTGTTTCCCTTTTCTGGGAAGCCAGAGACAGCATGTGTTTATATGCAACTGACGTACACTGGATTTATGGCACAAAAATGGATCTGTCATGTCTCCGGTGACTCTACATCAGAGGTATATCAGAGATACCATGTCTTCAAAACAGGATAAAGCGGTCCCTTACTCGGCTTTTTGAACACCTTAAAATTTGACCAGAGATGCTTGTACCCATGGCAGGAAGTGTAAAGCTGGAATTACTAAAGCAAAATATGAAAAAGCAAGTGTGTGGTAAATGACATCTGAAAGCCATATGTTCAGACCCAGGGCTTGTTTGGTTGTTTTGTTTTGTTTTCNCTCTTGTATGGGATTGATTTAATAGACACAAATAAAATCCTACCTAAAGTGTTTGTGGTTGTACCTGTGTAAGATTGGTGGCCACTCCTAAAAAAACCCATGATTTTTAAAATTTCTATATCTTTGGCTGTTCGCTAAAAGCTGAGGAAGAAAAGATAGATATCCAGAGTAGGCAACATTCTATGTCACAACAGGAAATACTCTTTATCATATTTATTTTGTCTCGGTGGGAAGAAATCTGTGGAGGAAGAGGAGTTTTTTGTAAGATACCTCTCAAATCAGCAGCCAGGTCTGAGGATGGTACTGACATTTGCTGTTGACCAGCATTCTGCTGTTTGTACATCTGGAGTCTAAACTTTTATTAAAGCTAGTCTCAAATCACATTAGTCTGCTGGCATATTATGGCACAAAATTAATTTCTCAGAGGATCTCATTTCAGGTATCATGTAACATTCTGCTTTTCTACTGATCTTTTTAACTTTCGGGTCTCTGCATTTCTTCCTCTACCATGGTTTTGTTGCCACCTATTATAGTTGTAATAACACAGTTTACTGCTAATAGTTTGGTATCTTCAGTAACAGATTATATGCCTTGAAGAAACATTATGTTCTTTCAGTAGCTTCTGTCTTTTACTTTATATCTCTTACGTTTTTTACTATATGTATTTTTTAAACCAGTACATATGCTACATGACTTTACTTGAAATTTGATTTGGATAAGCACTTCAGGAGTTTAAAAAATGCTTAAGAAATAGATAAAAATGATAAATAATTAATAAAATCTTGAATATATTTGCATGTCAGTAGATGTATTCCCATTATCCTTAAAATATTGTTTCTGAACCACTAATAAGCTGTCATATGACAAGAAAATAGGAAAAAAATGGTGGAAAAACTAGTGAATAAACATTCAAGATGAATTATAGGAAAACATTTTAAAAGATTATTAAATGTCTTAGCAATGGCCTCTTACAGTCATTCTTAAAAGACAAGTAATTTCTGGATTTCTAGTTCTGCACAGAGGGTGGGGGCAGTGAAGAGCAGACTTTAGTTCATCTGACAACAGCAGTGTTTTCAAACCTTAATAGGAAAAAAAACTTCTCAAATTACATTAAATCCTATCCCTTGGATGTCCTTTTATGAATCATGGTCAAAAAAAGCACAAAATACAAAGACCAGCCTGCTTTTTGGCCAGGTATGAGGAATTGAAAATGTTTACTACTGAAGTCGATGTGTTACACTTATTACCAATTTTAAAAAATAAAAGGGAAGAGATTTCCCAGTATTATTTAAAAGCAATGTATTTTCTTCAAACCTAACTAGTTAATTTTCAGTAACTTGCTTGTTATTGCCTGTATGCAGCACACATTACTCAAAAGGGTGCTTAATTTATATCTGATGAATGTTTTGCTACAGTGTCTTTTTATAAGGAGAGAGAAGAAACAGCTGTGGATGGGTAGGACAGCTTTTTCTGATAGCACCTAGAGACAGTATTACCAGGAAGCAAGTGGTTGTAAATTTTTTTAGGGATACTCTGGTTTATTTTTTGAAGAAAACTTTGCTTCTGTTTTGCAGAGGGAAAGAGAGAAAAAATTTGAGGGCTCTCCTATGACTACATCATTACTACAAAGTAAATGGACTTTTTTCTGCTGGATGGTAAACTTAGGTTGAGAACAGTCATAGCCAGCAAGAAAAGTCTTGAGATCAACTCATATCTCATCTCATCTCATCTCATCTCATCTCTTTCCCTGCAGAGTGAAATTAGCACATTGTAAACAATTTCCATCATGGTGTAGGTAATGTGTATTAGGTTGAAGTTGCAAAATTTTGCATGTCCATTTTTCTTCTCTAACTGACTTCCTAATCTTCAAAGCACAGCAGAACAAATGTAAGGCTGCCAGGTAACTGGACCAGGTTAACCAAGCCTGCCATAGTTCAAGAAGTGTTTGGACAACTCTCTGACATAGGGTGTGGCTCTTGGGACTCTTCTGTGCAGGGCCAGGAGCTGGACTTTGGTGATCCTTTATGGGTCCCTCCCAACTCAGGATACTCTGTGAGTTTAGTCTAGGATTTGGTGAGTAGTATCTCCTCTTATACAGCCCACAGTGCAGGATGCAGTGATTACACTTCCAGTTTCACAACACATCAAAACAGGACTATAATGTTACTTCACACGTGATATTAGATAATGCAACCACTTTAAAAAATACCTTAGTGGTTTCATAGAACCAGAAGACTTGTGAAAACACCAGTAAGACAAAACATATGAGCAGTAGTTTAAAATTAAGCACCAATCATATCACAATTTGGTTTTATTGGTATAGGAGGGAGTATATTCAAAATTAAGTATTCCTGATTAATTTTTGTATTATAAAATTTTACACTGATCTGGATGAAGTACTACTAATGTTCCTATTTAATAAAATCTAGGATGAAAAATGTCTCATGAGGGATTGTATAGTAGGTCTCAGTCATTCATTGTCTGATACAATTACCAAAATTCAAAATTCAAAGTAAGTTTCAGAATTTGAAAAAACAACAGAAAAATAACATTAGTAAATTTTTTTTTCCAGGGATGAGGAATTAATAGCCATTAAGTTTATCTCTTTAGGTCACACAAGGAAAAACAAAAAAAAAAGAACTGAGAAAGAATTTTATTTCCTTGTGGATTAAAACATTATTCATAAAAATTTATGAGACACTCAATTTGTATGAAAATTATGTGACTGAGACAGGAATGAACAATTTAAAACAAATCAGTTGAAATAAATAGCTTTTACAGAATGTCAGAATGGTGTGGGTTGGGAGGACCACTGGAGGTAATCTAGTGCAAGGGAGCTCAAGCAAGGCCACCTAGAGCTGGTTGCCCAGGACCACATCCCCGTGGCCTTTGAATATGTCTAATGAGGAAGCATCCACAACTTCCTTGAGAAGCCTCAGTCATGCTCAGAGTTAAAAAGCGTTCCCTGATCAGAGGGATTCTCCCTCAGTTTGTGCTCATTGCCCCTTGTTTTGTCACAGGGCACCACTGAAAAGTGCCTGGCTCTGTCTGCTTTGCACTTTTCAGCCAGGTATTTATAGACATTGATAAGATCCCAAAAGAAATTAGATAAATTACATGGGAAAATAATATAGTAATTAAAAAGATAACCACATATAAATTTCTTGCTGCATCAAAGATAAATTTATGGACTACTTTAATGTTTTTGTTTCATTCTGAAAACTTCCTAGAATATTCTTTTGCTTCTAATACTCTTAAATATCCTTCTCCCATACTTCATCCCAAAATGTGGATTACAGTAACAAATCTAGTGTCTACAAAGCAGGTTTTGTGCTATATTTCTCAACAGAGCATCAAGAAAAGACACTATGCAATTGATGAAGTAGAATGGTCATGTATCATAAAACCAGTTCATCTGTAATCCTTCCTACCTTAGCACTCCTGGAATGAGACTGAAGTCATCATACTCAGGCTTTTGTGCACTGGTGAGTACATAGCCTTTCTGAAATCAAGGCTGTCACTTTTGTATTCATTTAGCTATTTTGTTGGACCTTTAAAAAGTGATTTTAATGGCTCTTTGAAGAATAAAAAGGAGTAAAACTGGTAAAAAATGTACATTTTAAAACATTTAAATGGGTCATACACTGAGCAAACTGTTCCTAAGTGAATTATGAATTTAGCAAATTTTCCTTTCTCCCAAGCCCACGTAGATTCTGTCAGGAATATCCATGAATAGACTTTAAGTAGTTCATTATTTTTAATTTAATTTCAATACTTGCAAGGGTGTCATGTACATATATCATCAGAGTGCTGCAAATTTACAGGCTGCTTGGAATATAGAATCCTCTCCCATCTCTGAGAGATTAAGACATTTTTTGTTCTTCAAAACTAGTCTGCCTTGGGCCCTGGAAAATCATCATTTTAGGGATCCATGTGGAAGGAAAGCTCATCTAAAAGTCAAAAGCCTTAGTTTGTCTACTTTGGCTATTTAAAGCCTATCTGAAATATCTGTGAGATATCCTGACACACTGAAAAGTCTAACTTATTGTCTTGGGCTTTTGCTGATTAGGCTCTATCCCCCTTTTTTGTTCTCCTCTATCCATATCTTTTATTCACTTCAAGGCCTGTGAAGAATTAATAGGGACTGGGTTTTTTTGTCACTGTGGCACAGATTGTAGCCAAAATCAGTTTTTTGTCCTCCTTTAATGGCTCCCAGCTTCTTACAAAACAGATACGAGATCTTAATCTTATCTCTTTATCTATCTGCAATTCTGATCAGTAGTTATTTGTTTCATTCCTAAGGTATCATTCGTCCTGTTAGCACTCCTGAAACATGAATGAAAGAAGAATAAAGGTTAAAGAACTTTCAGGATGGCTGCAAAAGGCAAGCTCTTGCCACAATATAGCTATGCATCCGATTATTAAAGAACTTGCTCTCTGTTGGTATTTGTCCTCAGATACAAAACCCTTCCTGAATTACTCAGAGCAGCAAATGCCATTAATGTAAATGTATAATGTAAAACTGTGGCTCTCAACTGCAGAACTCATCTAAGTCAGCTGGTGGTCAAAGTAAGGTGGCGAGATCTAAAAAGGGCCTACAGGGATTTTACAGGGATTCTCAAGAAAAAATTCCCTTTTGTGTTATTATTTCCCATAATGATTGTGTATTCTCAAAATGTAACAGCTTCTTGAAAGGTAATGTTCTCCCCTTTAGCACCTTTCTTTAAAAACAAAACAAAGAAATGATGGGGGGCAGGGAAAAAAGCCAGCAAGAAGTTGTGAAATCTGTTTTGTGGTGAAGTACATTGTTGGGTAAACCCCCGTGCATGTGGTATTGTTATAGTGCCTATTATTTGTTCTGTAGAAACTAGCAGCACTGTATTTACAAAATATATAGTTATGGACTTTGGCACATTTATTTACTTGGATGTCCATAATGGATCTGAATAAACTGCTGTGTAAGCACGCATTCAAGCGTTTTAAAAAAATGCATATTATTTACTTCATTGACCATACACAAAACCATGATGGAAGCACTATTGTTTAGCCAATACTGTTTTGAGGCCATGCCAGACTAATAACTGAATAGGCATTCATAAGTGTTTCTAAAACATATATCATTTACCTGGTATTAGGAGTGTAGCTTTTCAGAAGTGCTCTAAAGTGTACATTACTAATGTATTTTCCCAATAGTGATTGTAGTTAAACACTTGGGAATTTTTTTTTATCTTTAAGAAAAAGTACCTCTGAAAGTGCCTTGAAAATTTTTAAAGCTTTACTGTGAATACAAAAATAGGAACTACTGTATCCAATAAGATGAATGTTGTTGTTATTACTATTAAGAGCAATAGTACAGTGGTGTTTAGAGGCTGCAGGTGATATTAGGGTCCACTCTGGTGTGCACTGTGCAAATATGCAGTTGCAGTACTTGCAGTTTCTGAGCTGATCTTTACAAATGCCATTTAGTTAACTGACTTTCCTAGCATAAAAAGGTTTAGTCTATCTATCTGCTTATATTCACAACAGAAAAGATAATAATTGTTAAACATTTTTAGGAATCTGTGTAACACATGCTAGCTTAATCTCTGATGTAGATTATCATTATTAATTTTGCAGTAATATATGTAAAGATGAGCATAATTTCTCCTCAAGAAATTAGTCTTACCCTGAAGAAGAAAAATAATTGCAGCACATTCATATTCTGACATATTAAAATAGCTTCATATTTACTAAAATTAATTAAGTGTTGATCAGATGGTGGCATTTTCTGATGTTTTCTTATCACTAGAACCTTCAATCTAAATGTTTTTTTACTCTGGCCCAATCTAAGCATACTGGAATATTGTTGTTTGGACTTATAAGAGTCTTCAATAAGTAGTTCTTAAGTAATTCTTCAATAAGTGACTCTAGAAATCCTATCATGAATCTTTTCTTTTTATCTAATCACAATTTTTCCTGTTGGACTTCAGCCTTTGCTTTTATTAGTCACATCAGAAAATCTTTTTTCTTTGGCATTACACTTCAGAATATAAGAAAAATGATCTGTGGTCTTGCAGCTACACCTAAACAATATAATTTATACTTTCCTTTGAAAATCTCCAACTGGCCATTTTGTTTGGAGGATGCTTCATAACATTCATCCAAAATTTTCAAGAGAAAATCTTTCACATTTACTATTGCTTCTTTGATTCTATAACTGCCTTCTACAAATTTTACCCTTTTTACCTAAAGACAGTTGCAAGTACACCAAACTCAAAGACATTTCACTTTGTAAGGGTATGCGTGCAGCTTATATCAGTTCTATTAGAGATATGCAGCCACAGGTTATCCATTTCAAAGTGATACAGGTTTCTTTTGTGCTCATCACATTTTCTTTAAGAATAGATATACCTTTCAGTGTTTGACACTTACGTTACAATCACAACAGCAAAACAGCACAAAAATAATGTCAATGGATTCATAGTTTATTAAACAGAAAACTTATTTTTGCTTAGTCATGTTTGCTAAAGGTAGAGCTGTAGATGCAGGTAGGACTTTTCTATGAAGCTCCAATTTAGTATTTTCTGTTTCTTCAGGCTTTTGATTCTTGATAGGGAGTGTCTTGAACCAATGTTCTGTATTTAAGCAGAGGTGCTTACGCATAAGAGCTGTCATTTGTTGAAAGTACTTTTCTGAGTATATAGACAGTGCCTTTCTTTTGGACTAGTGCTCCTCCAATGTTTAAGCCATCACACAGGCAGAGGTGCGATCCCCTTCATGCCACTGCTAATGCGTGCTGCACACTTTCAAATTTTCCCTTCCGCTCCTACATCTCATCCTGGAGACTAAGGAGGCTAGGACCTCCAAAAGCACTTACCTTCTGACTACTGTCTGCATTTCATATGACTTGTCATTTTTTTGTTTCTAACAGTTTAGCAGAGGAATACCTTGCTGTAGTTTACAATTCATGGAAGACAACAAAGTATATATAGAAGGATGGTAGATATGGTACTGTTGTTGCTTAAAATTTGTGGATTGTTATTTGAATGTTTTGTTTATTAGACATCACCACAAATTGCTACACAAACCAAGTTTCTGAACAAACGGGCACAGGTATATCAAGTAATTCCTTTTTATCCTTACGTTAATGTTAAATGACTGCTTATTCATGCCAAATGGTTTGGTTATTTTGTGCAATTCCAGAATAAAATATCAAGAGAAATTTCAGTTACCTTAGATTAATTTACTCTGGATTTCTGCATCATGTTAGAGAATATATAGTTTACAAATATAAAAACACATATAACTTTGTTTTATACTGACAGTATTTGTATAAGACAGTTACTGATTTATGTCTTTACTTTTCGAATAATAAGAACTTCTAAAGATGAAAAATTGTAACCATAAACCTGCTTGATTGGGCAAATATTTTTTTTCTTAAAGGTTGTTGGTCTAGAAGTAGATTTGTTAATTATCCTTGGGAATGGTGAACTTGCCTGATGCGAGGCTTGAGTGATGGCAGAGAGCTTATTGGGGGTGTCTTGAGAGCCACTTCCTTGACTTCTCCTGTCTCTCTCCAAAGACATCTTGGCAGTGATGAAATACTGGCAGTTTGTGATGATAGTCTTATGAAATGAAGTTATAGTACACACAGTATGGTTCCTTAGTGTTTTGTTGCTAAGTAGTGCTTGTGCATGTTTAATCCCTTCCTTGAAATTTCCAAAATAGAAAATAGACACCTGGAGGGAAGGAAAACTATTCATCTCCGACCTGAAATATGTTTTCTTACATTGCTAAATAAAGGACTACACAAATTCCCTTATTTACACACCCACATTATGCCAACGTACATGTTAACCTTTACAGTTGGCAGAAATTGGGAGACTGGCTGCCAGTTTCTGTTTTGTATAGATTGATGTAATCAAGCATGGCATTGCAGTATGAAATATGTAACAAATGATGTTAGAGTATATCTCACAAACCTGCAGTGAGCATGGAAGGAGTGTTTCAGAAAGACAGCAAAGGGTTTATCTTGCACCTTGCTTTGTCTTATGCACTGGGGAAGAATATGAACAAGCAATTTTGTTTCTGTACTGGCACAAGAGTCTGTAAATGAGATCTGCAAGTGAATAAAAAGATTATAGAGGAAGGATCCCTAGAAGGGGGAGAATGAGTTATTTTGATATCACATATGTAGATGTGTATTATACTTGTAGAACTAAAGCAGGGATGACGTTCTGCCCCTGCTGGAACCAGTGGGACAAAATACCACTCAAATGTCTTTAATGGGATGCAGTCCTAAAGACAATTTTCCTCAAGACACTTTATATCCATTCTAGTATTCTTGTTGCCAGCAAAACAGCTTTACTCCACAGTGCAGATAACTTTTCAGATCTGTCCTTAACACAAGATATTTGAGACAGTCTCTGTTGCTAACCTGCTGTAGTGGTGCTAAATTCCAGAGGAAAAGACTCAGCAATCAGTTGAACAAGGTGCTGGCATAAGCACAGTTTCCAGTGCAAAGTAGAAAGAAAGAGAACAGATAATCTTTAAAAGAACAAAGCTGTAGAAAATGGCTTAGAAAGATGGCTTTGCACTACTTAATTTCCTTTTGCCACTGGAAAGTATTTTTTCAGTACAGGAGAAGAGCTAAGACAAAAATATGGAAGAGATGTGCATTTCAATGCAACTGAAAGGAGAAAAAAAGCCAAGTTTGGTACTTGGGGGTAAAAAAAATTGATTTACACTGACATAATGGCTGTATGAGAAGCTTTGGAGACTACCAGCTATCAGCTCTGATAGTCTAAAGTTGTACCATCCAAAATGTTTTCTCAGGAACCAGATTTTCAAATCTGAGACATTTAGGAAAGTGAGGAAGCTGAGATTTAAGAGCATTTGTATTTAAAGATAGTCTTATTTGAAAAATTAGTCTACTTCTTCTTTCTCATATTTTACTGTTTTCTAACACTGCAAGAGGAACTTCAAGAATGCGTTTCACACAGTGAAGTTGTGTTTCCAGAAAATGTTCTTTCTTGTATGATGATTTATAAGGATGTAAAGGTGAATTTTAAATTTAAAGATCGGTTTTCCTCTCACTGTGGTTCAAAATGGCCATTGTGTAAATAGCAAGACTTAAATTTGAGTTGGCTATTATTTCTCATTCAGCTGGTGGCACCATTGCTCGCAGAGGTTTAGGTTTTTAATTTTTTGGCATTTCAAAAATAGTCATGTTCTGTGACTTGTTCTTGTTTCAGGAAAAGACTGATGCAGCTCTCCCCCTAAGCTGTTTAGTGCAGCATGATCCTGGAGGAGCAAGCAGAAGACAACAAGCTTTTGCAATCCATTTTAGAGAGTAGTTGAAATATATTCCCTGAAATTGGCAGCTATGTGCCGGCCCCTTCCATCTGCAGGCACTGGTACAGTTGGCAGTTTCCACCCTGCAAAATCAATCATGCCCCTTCCAGATTAAAGACCTAAATAATGTTCATGCATTTTAAGTGCATTTTTTAATTTCCTGATATTTATAACAACACTTGGGGAAACTTGACACCGAAATCTGTTTCCCAACTGCATTTGTTTTTCCCTCATGTGTGCACACTGATTCGCTATTGCAAGATTGCTCATCAGTGCTGGGCTTTTTTCGTTTTGGGGTTTTGCTTAGTTTTAAGATGAAGGATTAAAGCACTCATTGTGAAAATAAATGTGTATATATATATTTATATATAAGATTAATTTTAAGAAGCACTGAATCAGTGCTTATGATTTCTTTCAGCTTTCCAATACCATGTTTTCAAAAGTGCCTTAAAATGCTAACTCTAGCTCTTCTTTTGTTACACACAGTGAGTGAAAAATGAAACTGAAGAAGGTGGTTTTGTGCTGACCTTAGATCAGACGTCTGCCAGAGGAGTCACCTAGTACAAGCTCCAACCCCATGCTCATAGTTGAAAATGCTTTGGAAAGAAAAGTGCTAAATTGATTCTGGGCCACTGGATGATTTCCCTCATTGTTATGATCTGCTAGGTATACTTTGCATCAGCAGTATCGTACAAGATGTTGGGATCTG
This sequence comes from Leptocoma aspasia, assembly GCA_013399835.1. Lineage (NCBI taxonomy): Eukaryota > Metazoa > Chordata > Aves > Passeriformes > Nectariniidae > Leptocoma > Leptocoma aspasia. The sequence continues at coordinate 38,338 of VXAX01000822.1, forward strand.
GTCAGCCTCTCCAAGAGAGAAAAAACCTTATACCTGAAAAAAGCTTGACCTATGTAACCAATTTCAGCTAATGGAGAAATTTTAGGATTTAGATCTTAATTGGAAATTCTTCTTGATGCATTGATATTCAGAAAACATGCAATAAATATTTTAATTAATAGCCTGATTTATGCACTTTCTACAGAAATTAATTTGAAATATCAGTTGCAAGATTTCTTACTCACCTGCTGTCTTACTGCTTGAGAATAATGTTTATGTTCACTTTGGTCAGATTCTTTCCTCTCTGGAGAGAATATGCAGTGACTTCCAGATTCATTAATAATTAAACTGGAATTAAAGAGCATTTCTTACATTTATAATTGGCCTTCTTGTGTTGATTTTTGCATATTTTCACCCCAAGTTTAATCCCTAGGCTATTTTTGGTACTTGGCAGCAGTGCCTTTATCACCTATGCACTGCATATTTAGTCCCATTCCATGTGGAATAAATTCTCATGTTTCCTTCAATGCCAAGTTCTGTTAAGTGATGGTGCATTTGGTTGCTCAAAATAAGCAATTTCTTTCTAGTTGAATGTGTGGTTCAGGTAAGATGTAAGTAGAAGTGAAGCTGGATGATCTTACATCCATGTAGCCAATTTTGTTAGCTTAATTTAAAGAAAATAGTTTGATTTCCTTTGTGATTATTACTTTATCTTGCTACGCAATGTTACATGTTAAGGAGTTCAGGATTAGATTCCCATTTACCTATGCATTTTGAGCAGTCCTGGGACTGTTGTAGAGTAAGCAGCAAAAATGTTTCTGAAGCCCTAATTATTCAGGAATATCTGAGGTGTTAATTTGCCTGCTCTAAAATAGGTGTATGCAAATACAGGGAGGATTATATATGTTCCAGATTCACTATACCAACTGTGCATGCACTAGGTTATGTACTTGCCAAACTGAATAATCTTCCTGTGAAGTTGAGAACTCTTCTACAACATGAGTCATGCCTTTTGGAAGCCTAAGGGTCGGCAGCTCATGTTTGGGCCTGTTTGGCGAGCTGTAATTCTGAAAAATAATGCTGAGTATAAATCTTGATAGGTTTGAATTGCGTATTCATAAAACCTGCATATGTGATAGCTCTATTACATGATTGTTTAAGAAGCAGTAGATGATGTGCTGCAAGATTGGCTAGGTGAGATTATATTGTCAGGTCATTAAGTGGTACAAAGGAACTTTGTTTTCAAGTACACCTAGGTAAAACTTGAATAATGTCATAGGTGAAAGCACAGGTTGTTTTAGGCTGAATTTTGTCTGATTTTTCAGTTAATTTTTAGATTGTTATGATTTATTTGCTGCTCTTCAGTTTGAGTGCATGTCCTTACATGGTTGAAAGGTGTCTACTTTGATCAAGAGAATATCATTTGGAAAGCCACACAACAAAGAAGGGAGAAAATAGTGAAGGATAATTGACAGTAGTTGATAATTAGCTTCTCTTTGCTCCACATTTGTTTACACTTTCACCCTTATGACTGTAGAGTACTTCCTGGCCCTGTGTGTACAGACCTAACAAAAATCTTCCATAAACTCAAATTCCATTGAATTTGGTGGACTGGGGAAAGGTGAGATTGTATTCCACTTGTCACAGCTCCAAAAGTAGTTGGTATTAGAGGCATGAGCTACTAAATTTAGTAAATTATTTCTAATTACCACAAATTTAGTTATAAACATGGCTTAGAGTCTTAAGTGAGAAGAGACCCAAGCCTTTATCTACCCATTCTACTGGAGTAACACTAAAATTGATTTCTCAAGACAAGCATCGTAAGTCAAACATTGAAATTTTGGGTCTAATAATAAATACAGAAACAATCACAATGTTGGTGAAATCAAATAGAAGTACTGCAGAATTTT
>VXAX01000822.1:40266-82766 GCA_013399835.1 Leptocoma aspasia
CTTGGGAATATATGGCAGGCTTAATCCATCTTTGGATCTTTGGTAGTGTCTTCAGCTTTATTTACTTAGTCCTGCTGTTGATCATAAGTGATTGCATCTGGTCAGACCAAAAGTTTTGTCTACCATGGAACTGTCTTCAATTTATTACTGCATCATATTGTTTTTCAATTTTTATCGTCCTTAGTCAGGTTTTGTTTCACCCATTTGTCCAGTTATTATCTACCTGCATGCTCATTTATAGGAACTGTAATTATTCTATTTACATTCTCTTAAGAAGAGTTTTGCATGTTCCATTCTTTTTGCACTTAACAGCTCCCCTTCTATTTATATGTGCCTCAAAGATTACTTTGCAGTGTTGCTGATAAAGATCTTTTTGAGCTTTTAAAAAGCATCCATATAATATTCCCAGTTACATGACCTATCTGTTGTTTTTTTTTTTTTTTTTAATTTGTTCTTGGGCCTTTTACTCCTCAAGAAAAACATGTTGTCACTATGGACAAAAAAAAGAGCAGTATTTATTTTTCTTTTTTAATGATTTAAATTATTTTAAGGTCTTTTCAGACTTCATTTAAAGCTCTCTAATAGACTGAAAGTTTCTACCTAGTACTTATTTCTTAGGCTTTAACACGAGACAATGAAATACAGGAAGCAAATAGGGCAGAGGTTAGAGAGAACTGGGGCACCAATTTGTAAATGGTCTCATTTCTGACAGAAATGTTGATAGGTCTTTTGCCAGCCTTGAGAGCCAGTTGTTGTGGTGGCTCCAGTTGTCTTGCCTGTGCACTTATGAGTGTCTGTCAGTCACTAAGATGATACATTTCTTTATCATGTGTGTGATTATAAACCATTATTTTGTGAGAGAGGCCCCCTATGCTTTTCCTAGTGTCTCAGCTGCTCTTTATAAAAGTTCTTCTGTCAAGGAATTCTTCAGACTTACACAATAATGTATCAAGGTGGTAAACTCTGACAGCTTCAAAAGCTAGGTTTCATTTCATAAGGGCTTTTAAGCTGTCTTGGATATGTACCTGGCAGACGTTTCAGTCACTGTCTCTCTACTGTTTTCCTCTTGTTTCTTTCTCACATGCCATGAAAATATTTTCCTTTAAGTATTTACATAGTAACAGTCTTCCATGTGATTTTTTTTTTTTTGTTAGAAACAGCATTTTAATGGGTAATTGAGAAGGAACACTTCCTTTCTCATTAGACACTGAATAATTTGATCTCTGGCTAATGTATTTGAAAAATAATGTTTCAGTGTGTCATGATAATAATAAAGTATATTTTTTCTTCCACAGGGTTACAGTTGTTTACACATTTTACTATCTTTTGAGTAGTATGATACAAAGTCTTTTTATTGCAGTTTTGTTTGAGAAGAGTTGAGCATCTGAAGGAACTGTCAATCAGCATTTAGTCATACAGTATCTATTTCTGTCCCTGTTCCTCCTAACACAGAGGGCTATTATAGTCTACATTACGGCATAGGTACTTTGGATACGGATACCCTTGAGGGGCAGGATTTATTATGAAAGCGGAGAATCAACATAACATGAGACATAGTTTAAATAGCTAAATTTATTTACAAATTCTGAAAGTTAAGTTAAGCAGATGTTTCTTTTACACATTGAATTTTTCTGTCTAGCAAGACCTTTCTTATGTTTTATTCCTGAATTTCCAAGCGAGGCACTTCAAATGAGACTATCAATAAATTTTATAATTGAAAGTACTTAAGGAAATTTTGATGTTATGTTCTTTGTCTCAAAGGCTGAGTCTTTGCCTGGCTGAGGCTTTGCCTTTCAGCTTAGCTTACATACTCCAACTGGCACAAAGCACTTTAATATTTGTGATGTGGTGTGTACTTTGTGTACTCCAATGATATCTACAACAACTGGGAACCTATTCCTGAGACAACTCCTCCCCTTCCATCCTTGTAATTACCAATATTAAATTAAGCACCTAATGCTTTCTTATGAAAAAATTAAACTGAATAAAAATTAAACTTATATCTCTATTGTTTTACTTGTGTCTTAGTCAGGAAAAAAAGGAATTAAAAGTTTAAAAATTGAATATATTAGTATATATATTCATGACATGTTAGTATGGCATTTGTAGCCTCATATACACATAAATTCCTACATGTGGAGGTTTGTGTAGGTTTGTATTGGTTAAATAGAGTGGACACATTCTCTCAGTGTGAGTTTGGTACCTGACTTTTGGACTGTCAACAAAATACTAAAAAAACATAGCAGCAACAACAACAACGACAATACTATCACAAGCTGTGAATTTGCCTACCAGTAATGAGTCTTAGGAAGTGGGAAAAAAAAGTGTATGGAGGTATTCATCATTAACTTCCTTAAAAATATATGAGTTTGACGAAAATTAATTTGAATTTTGAAGTGTGTATGCTATCTTCTGTTTAAGTAATACATGTCCTTAATCTGTTGTTTAATCTATCAAAAATGGAATTACATTAGCAGAAGTAGGTAAGTTCATTATCAACCACAAAATTAAGCACCATGCATTCTGCTATGTATATGTACTATCAGTTTTGTTGCATCACAGCAGTCAGAAAGGCAACATTTTTCAGATTCTCTTTTGGAAGGTAAAGATAAACATTCAATGAAAAAGGCAAAATATTATTCATAGGAGAGGAGGTTTAGCCTAGAAGGAATAGCTCTTGTAAAATATGTCCCTGACTTAACTGCAGATTTACAGCCACCATTTTCCAAACCACTGATACTGGTTTTTTCCTTCTTTTTGAGAGATGTTTCAGGATTGTGACACCACCTTGCTTTCTCTACATAGTATTATGTAGAGTATATGTTTTAGTATTTATTAATGTTGTTTTTTAGAGTTATATATATATTTCTATGTATATAAAACTCTAAAAAATGATCTCAGGATGCACTATGCAACATTAATCTCTAAACTTTCACGTGAAATTGAAAATGTTAAAGGTATAAAGCTCATTAAAGGCCTTGCTCACTTCTGTTTATTTTACAAAGGGAAATTACAGTGTATTCACGTCAGCTAATTCTCAGTTACCATAGCAGCTTATGAAAAAAGAATAGGGGACAATTATACTATATTTCTGTAGTATATACTGAAAATAACAGAGAAGTTTTTGGGACTTGGATTTTCTACTAAATGGCTCTTAGATCTGTATGAATAGACCAATTATTTAATGAAACACAACTTCTAATAAAGATGAGTTGCTGGTGTGGGTATTCCCACTTAAAAATATTTTACCATTCAGTTTTCTGTACCCATTTCACAGATGACAAAATATTCCTCAGGATAAACAAGGTTTATAGGATACAATTTGAGGTGTTTAAACTTTTGATTGTGGCAATAAGAGCTCTATCATTCTTAAGGTATATTTCAATGTTTTAGTCTGAGGAAAATCAGTTATAGATATTTATATTTTTGAGAGTGAGTAAAGGAATAGCACACAAACAACAGCTAATACATCAACTGGAGTCAATTTTCAAAAGAGAATGGCTTTGAGTAGGAAATACAGGCTTTCATCAAATTCTGTTATTGCTTACAACATTTCTACAGCCACACTTTCTCTCTTCCAGGAAGGGAATATACCACAAAACCAATGAAACTTCAACACTTCTTCAAACTGAGAAATGCTTATTTCTCAGGTCAGTGTAGTTCTTTGGTCAGCTTGGATACAACCTTAGTGTTTAAATGATTGGGATGAGTTTGAAGAAATGGCCTGGCTTTCACTGTAAATTGCACAGGTGAGAGTAATTTCGAAAGTCTTGGGTTTCTAAAGTTGACCAGGAAGGTGGCCATTGTTTCCATAAATTTATTATTATTATTATTATTATTATTATTGACTGTCATTTATTTGACATTTGTTATTGCTGGTGATGCCAGTGACCCCAAAGATGGTAGAAACGAATTTCATGTTGGATTTGCATTGGTTTTGAAAGGTCTGGACTGGGTCATGACACTTCTAAGTTTACACTTTTTTTCCTGTAAGATTATGTTTAAATTTCCTTTCTGTATTGATACTGAAAAATTGCCTTTGTTTTACAGATGTGGCTCTATATCCAAAATTAAAATTCTCCTGTCACTTTCCCAATTCCTCTAACAATGCTGCAAGGCTAGAAAAACTAGCACAGATCCCTTAATTACTCCTGTCTCACACTTCTTTTTGATAACTGGGAAACATTTGCTGTCCTGCCTGTCACTGAAGCCTGTAACCACATTCAATTTGATTCTCCCTTAAACACCATTAATATTTTATGTGACAATATCAGTTGATGCAGTCGTTGATTCTAATCTCTTTTGGTAACCTAACTTTTTGAACGTGCATGTTTTTTCTCCTGTTTTTGCACTACATTTACAAAACCCTCTTTCCTCCTTTGAAGTTTCATTGCCCATGCCACATTTATTTGTTATATTGCATAGCAAAATATTAAAAATACTTTTTATGAGCAGCACTGCATAGTTACTACTCTGGTAAGCCATCTATCTGTCTTCAACCACTTTATTTTCCATTTGCGTGAAACCTTTGGATATTGTCAGCTCCACATGACAGCAGAGCAGCCACTAGTTAAGTTGCAATGATTGACTGCTGCTCGGAAGATCTACTGCAGGTAAATGCTGTTGCCTGGGAGTTTGCATTCGTGCCTTGGGGTGATTCCTGCTTTAGTTCCTGAATCTTTTCTCAGCATGTTTTTCTTCTTTCAGTTATGCTCAATTGATGCATTTGTCTGACTGGAGTGTTGCTCTTGTTTGGACTGGCCTTTGATCTTGAATCTTGGGACTCAGGATCGCCAAACCACCACACATCATCTTATCAAAGATTTTGTGGCTGGTGTTTTTCCTCCTTGAGGAGGGTATTCAACAAGGACATGACTCCTATATGTTACTGGAAATTATATAATTTATTTTAATGCCCCACCCCCAAGTACAGTAAGTTGTTGTAAGTTATTATTGGTCTTCTGATTGTTCCTCCTGAACAGAAAGTTCCACTTACCCATTTCACTTATAAACAACATAGTACCTGTACCCTATAGTGAAGTCATGCACTAACAAGTAAGAGGTTGCCAGGTATGAACCCATTTCTTTCTCTCTTCTGTTCCCTGGTTTAGTCTCAGCTTAGGAAATCAGCTGGTAGACATTTACATGTCATTTTCACATGCACTTCATATAAGTGAAATAACTGTGAAAGGTTATTGAAGGTCTGCTTAAACAACTGAGAACATTGTTACAACTGGTTCTTTGAGCCACTTCTTGTGCGTAGGGAGAAGGGGGTTTGCACAATCAAATAATAAAATGGTTTCCCTGTCACCTTTGATCAGTGTACTGTTTAGTGTATTACATTAAAATGGTGTCACATTTACTGCCGCTGTGGATTTCACCTTTACGGATATTTTCTTCACTGTTGGAAAAAAGAATGGATTTGATAATGTGTCTGCATATTGAATGACTAGAAATGTCTTACTGTTTGTCCAAACAGCGAAAATGCAGTAGATGATTGAAAAGTAAGCTCTTCTCATTGACTTGCTGCATATTTGATTGACTTGCTGGACAACTGTTTGATAGAAGAGGATCTAATATATCATCACTCTTACAAGTGGGTCTGAAATTTTTCAAGAATGACAGGTGCTGGCAAAATGGCTTTACTAATCAGACCTGCACAATAAGAGCAACTAAAATGCACTATGCTTTTCAGTTTCAATAGAACAGACTTCTTCCTGCACGAATGTTTGTGGGAATTAATTCATGTCTGGAGTTTTTGTGAGAGACAGAGACCTTGCTGCAATCTCTGAAAAAGCAGTAAGCCAAAAAGAAGTGAACGTAAGGTCTGTAAGGGATGTAAGGATTCTTATGAAAGCAATACTTATGTAGTTTATGGAAATGTGGGCTTAAATAAGCTATGATCAAGAATAGTATGACTCTATGAACCAGATTCCCAGAAGGCAAAACAGAGAGGTGACTGAGATCCATAAAACTACATCTATGCATTTCCTTATTTTGGGTGTTTTGCTCTTTTTTCCTCATTTGACTGTTTTCCCACTCCTACAAATAAAAAAATAAAAAAACCCACATGATTAAAAAAATTACCTCAATTCTTGAATATTTTTTTGTAAAAACGGCATGTTGTTTTTATTTTTCTTAGGAAAAAAAAAAGATGCCTATGGGAACAAGTGTTTGAAAATAAACTAGTATTTTAGTTGTCCGTCTCCTTTGCTGATCATAATTTTAAAAGGAAGAAAACAGGAAAAAGGGCCTGCAGGGATCCTTTGTAACTGTAAAATAATTTTTTAATTTTCAAAATAGGAAATTTGATTTTTTGTAATTATATTAGAAAAAAACCTGTATTGTAATTTTGAGATGTGAAGCTTCTCATAAGCTCTTTAGGAAGCCCTTTTGCTTTGGCTAGATATGACCAGGATGCCAAGATAAACTATGGATTTGCTGTGAAGAGCTAAATGCTAAAGACTGTAACATATTGCTTAAGTCAGCACATTCCTCCTTGAAAGCCAGTGCTCAGAACTTTCATAACTTAAAAATGTAAACGTTTGTGTTCCATCCTAACTCCTCATTAGGTAAGGTCTGTGCACTGACTTAAGTTTTCTCATGCTTTCCAGTATCAGTATTCCCTCCCCCATTTCTTTCTGGCCTGAAACACACATCAGGCATTTAGGCACAGAACTGTGCAGCTGTCTTGCCTAGTTACCATAATGACAAATTATTGCAGTCCTTCACTTTCAAAGTTTACCTTTTTTCAAGAATATTGGCACTGATAGAAGGAGGATGCTATACTGCGAAAAAACCAAACCATGAACATATTGTGAAATATTTTAACAAAATTCCTTTATTTACTGGTACTTGAGAGGAGGGTGTAATATTCTAACTTCGTTTTGTTTTCAACTGATTACAGACGGACACAGCTTTCCCCTGCAGGAACTGACCTTGTGCCAGTGACATCAATGGAAACATTGCCATTGACATTATTGGAAAGTGGATCAGATGCACAGTTTGCACCAGACATGTGATAGCTGTAGGTGATGATATTTTTCTTGTCACATTTAGTACTTTCAAGAGTAAAGTACATGTTAAGATTTCAGTTGCTTCTTGCAATGGATGTGGTGAGCCAGTATTGAAATATGATGATCAATAATTTTGTTCCTTTGAGAAAGTCTAGTCAGTGATTTTTTCTGAACTTAATTGGACTAGAAGAAAGCAATCTAGCAGAGCTGATAGCAATCAATGCAGTTAAAAATGAAACTGCATGAAAATGGCTGAATGCATTTATGTAAATAGCTGGTTTTTTCACAGTCACAATCTTCAAATGGCACGATGCTAGACTTAATAGCTAAGTACTTTGACAAAACAGTTCAAGCAGCAAACCAAGAAATGCCTTTTTTTGATATGTGAGCTTTGAACAAATCATTGAAATGGTTTCTGAACTAAAGCAAAACCTATTTCTGGCATCAAGTTTCAGAACAACATCTGGATTCCAGTTCAATATGAACTGCCTAGTGTCTGTAGGTACTGAGAAAAAGTTATGTCAGACTTTAGTGCTGGAACCCAAGTGCTCTCACATAAATTTTAAGAATATTTCAGCCTGACGTAGTGATATTATTAATTTATGTTTCATTAATGATCTTGACTGTTTTTTCAGCCAAGCACTTTTATTGTCAATACCCAGGTACTGAATCCTTTCATTTTTACATCACCACATGCACATTCCTCCCTTTGCCTCTGGATCATTACATTGGAATTCTCACTTTTCCAAGAGACTATACTGGTGTATAAATATGAAATATTCTGTTACTAGCCAAAAAATGCATTAAAATTCAACTTTTTTGTCCTGTTTTTATCTTGTTATATTTACATTGATAAGACTAACTGAATGAGTGATCCAATTGCCCGTGATTCCTGGCCACTTGTTTGAGTTGTACACTAGAAAACTCTACGATATTTTTTCAGATGGGTGCAACTATAGTTTGTTGCTTCCCAGGAAAGATTTGGAAATAAAAAAATAAAGTTAATCACTAAGTTATGCTGACATAACTTTTTAAAGAAATAGTATCACTTTATAAACATAAAAGAAAAGGCTAATTTATCCTTTCTTTGTAAAATCTCTTATCACTGCATTGGGAAGGTTCTGTACTTTGGGTAACAGTGACAACACATTATTTGACGTAGGGGAAGTTGAAAACATGAAGACTTTCAAAAATTTATTTGCTTGCTGCTATTCTGTTTTCTATCATTGTCCCCTTGAAAATAATACATTTTGGGAGAAGGAGAAGAGTTGCATTTCAGTCCTTGCCTAAGAAAACTTTTGTAGACCACTATTCTTCAAGTATCAGAAAAGCTTTTATATGAAAAAGATATTTAATTTTTACTGTCCAACAAGTATTTATTAGTATTTTTTAGCCACTCTTCTGGTTTTGGTGCTGACTGGTCCAATGTGCAGGTATGCTCAGGTATTTGTGCTCATTTTAAGAATGGTTTCACAGTGGTAAAAAGGAGCTACAATAATAGCATTTCTGTTGGGAAGATTGAGAACAGTGTAGAGAACACACAGATTAAACTTCACTCTTAAAAGTGAATGAACAAATTCTTTTCACTGAAAGGTGAAAAGTGAGTTTTGATATTATTTTCATAGGTGATATATATCTTACTATTTTTCTGAAGTAAATTTTTCATAATTCATTATTTACAAGTCTGTATACTTCTGTACACTTTTTTTATAAATACTTTTATATTTTAGATTAAGATGTTGTGAATGTATTTTAATGAAATTTTGCATTACTTAGACTATACTACTTTTGCCAAATGCACTGTTGAACATTTACAAGCATACTATGAAGTAGTATAATAACAAAATTATACTTCTCAAAGAAATGAATAAAGTACATTTTAAGATATATTACTTTGTTTCTAATTGTATTTGCTCACTGCTGTACTGCATAAAATCATAAAATACAGAAATATGTGATGGAACTTCCAGCCAGTGTGAATTACTACATTTTTACTGTACACATTTTATGAGATTTTGTTATTGTTGTTTTTTGAAACTTAGCTATTAAAGGCTTTGGTAATAACAGGAAAAATACATTAATGCCTAAGTTTCATTTAGAATACAATATAGCTTATTTTCTGCTCAGGGACAAAGAGTCATGTTCCTTATATTGTCATATCTTATAACTCATCAATTTGAGAGTTTGATTTTGATCAACTTAATATTATGAATATGTAATGTCTCAGTCCAATAGTGAATATATGCTGTCATAAGTAATAAGAGTTTGAAAGATACTTACTGTTTGTTGGAAGGCAAGACCTAGTCTGCAAGACCATTCTTTTATGTTCTTAATTTTATGATCTTTATTTTGATATTAATGTTAAACACCTGTGATTATAAAATAAAATGCTGGAAACTATTCAGCAGAAAGCCTGAGTGAATATCTCTCTAATTCCAATGAACTGGTTTTCTGATCTTAAGTATGTTTCCTATGAGCATGAATGAATTTCTCAGAAAACTGGGAGCAAATATGCTAAAAAATGTAACAAGCTGATGAATCTTCTTGTTCAAGGAATATGGTTGGTTTTGGAGTTTTTTTGGTCGTCTTTTTTTTTTTTTTTACTGGAAAGAAGATAACTGGCTACTTGTACACATATGAGAACAGAATGTTTACCAGCTTTTGAGAGTCTTTCTGCCATTTGATAGTGACTATTCCATCAGAACTATATGTAGATGTAATAGCTAATTCATTAAAAAGTTAGCATTGAAAATTTAAGTAAGTGATTAAAATTAATAGAATTAAGCTATCACCAATGCAAAATGATTCAATTGGAACTACACAGTCCCGGTATAAAAGACTGGAAGTATCCTGAATGGGACACTAACCAAAGGAAAATAGTGCCTTTTCTGGAAGTTCAGCTTCAGAGTTTGTAACCAGCTTTTGGCCCATGGTCCTTTCTCTTCCTAAATAGAATTTTTGTTTAAAAACTTTGAATCTTCATGTTAGGAACTCAGTGAAACCCATTTGCCTTGTGCATGCAAAAGTTCCCTTGTGCAGGGCAGAACATAAAATAGGTAGTTTAGTATCTATGAAATGACACATTGCTCTGTGCAATGTAAACAACAGATGATTGTAAGAAGATAATTGTGATCCATAGTGATGCTGTTCTTACTAGCCAGAGACAAGCATATTCATTAACCTTGAAAAAGCACTGCTAAATGACATCTTGAATTTGTCTGCCAATATGGTCTACAATTATCAAATCAATTGGCTTTACAGAAAATCAGTTCCTATTCTTCTACATGGCTCTTTTCTGTTGGCACTACCTGTACAATTTTGGTCTTGCCAAATCCTTCTTTGGTGGGGGAGCTCCCTACATTTTATAAAGCCAGTATTGTCAGAAATATGGCTTGAAAACAAGGATCTCAAAATAAAGAAAATACTATTACAAAATAAAAACTTAGTTAAATATTCAGATGCACAATTCCTAGCATCAGTTGCTATTTTGCATAGTTAATTTCTGTATATGAAGAATGAAAACTTCATTAATGACCTGGAAAATAATGAGGTTGAACAGAAAGGATTTGCCCCTCCTAAACAGGCCAATTACAATTGTTTCTTAGAATGGTAATTTTATACTTTCATGACAGGATGTGCAGGTCCACAGCTAATTAAACCTGTTACTATACATATGCATATATTTATTACAAATTAAATTCTGCATATATTTTACATATAAACTAATTAATAGACAATGAAAGTGAATACTATTCACTGTCCCATAGCAATGGATAGCATTGCTGTCATTCAAGGAAATTAGTTATAGTATCAGATAGTCATTACTGAAGTTATGTGGTGCTATAAGCATTCATCCATGAATGAACTCTTAAGTGGTTGTAATATATTTACTTATTCTCTTGTTTGTTTAAAATCCTATTTGATGTACAATATTGAGAAGACAATCATGAAACATACCCTTGCTATTTTAGTCATTGTCATTGGAGAAAGTTCAGCTGGGGTAATAGAATTCTTTTATTTTGATCTGTAAATGCCAATCTCAGATCAATGATTTTATTTGAGCACTTTTGTTTGAGCATGACTTTTCTTCCTGATTAATCTTTGAATATCTTTTGAAAAGGCATTTAACACTCATATTGAAATTTTCAGACTTCCCTTGACTGCTATCAGAAATCTGACTGCCCTCCATGGTGCTCAGTCAGCATTTTCAGATTCAGCACTTTCTGCCATTGATTGATAGAAGACACTTCTTCCCCAGTTACCGAGTCAGACACATCAGGGAGAGACAGACAGGCTGCAGAAGAAAATTTAATCAAGTAGAAGTAATTTGTAACAGATTTTAGTATTGAAATTTTACAAAGAATACGAAACTTTAAAATACTGCATAGTTGATAGCAGGAATTCAGCACATTAATTTAAATGAGAGTACACCTTTTTAAGAATGATCACACAGCCTACAAAACAAAACAGTAAATCACAGGGACTGGATTTATTGTTATCATATTAAAAAGTACCTTTAGTTTTGCCATATTGTAACTAAGGATGCCAACACTGAATTTAGTACACAGTACACATTCTTCTCTTTGTGCATGGCTTTTAATAAATGAGTTAATGAACTTCATCCAGGTTTCAGCAAAAGCATGTTTCATTAACCCAGTAGTACAACACAAAAATGAGGTAAGAACCTGTGATAGAACTCCCTTCTCGATGTAAAGGACACATTTCATTAAAAAGGTGAGTTCATGGTTTGCACCTAATTCCCTGGGGAAAGGGAGAGGGAAAGAAAAGAGCCAGTGATGACTGTAGCTAAATTATTAGTGCCAAGCTTCTACAGTTGTGAATTAACAGGTCATTGGAAAACAGTTTTCTTGAGGGAAACCCTAAATTAAAATACATTCTACAACTTAAAAAACATTGCATTTATCCACAATATTAGTAATAAAGTAGTATTACACTTTCCTCAAACAAATGTTTGGAAAAGGAAACCTCTCAGTCCTGTCTAATACATACTATTAAATTATATAGCGTTCTCAGTTCTTAGGCCAAAATACTTTCTTAGGTGTAAGAACAGTGGGTCACATTTTTACGGTCATTGACAAACTTTTCCATGACTTTTACCATCAAGGAAAGCATTGAGAGGGATCAAGAGTTAAAAGCAATTTATTTTTCTGTGAGAATGTGGGAAATACTGAGGTTTTTTCTAATTTAGTAAGGTTAAATTTTTGAAAGGTATTTCTGTTGTTCCATTTTCTCCCTATCCAAGATCAATATGGAATTCAGTACTGTTCTAATTTCGTTAATATTTCTGCTGTAATACCTTGAGACCACCAGACAAGCAATGAGTTTTTTGGAAAAAAATAAAGTCTTGGTTAATGCTTAATTCTCTGTAGATACAGGCTTGTTGGCTGTGTTTAGATTGACAATTGGCTTTAAGATAATACTTTCACTTTTCAAATAGCTCTCAGCAGATACATGCATGTAGATCTGCCAAAGAATCTATATTTGTCTTGTTTTATGTTGGCAATATGACTCCCAATTATTTTTAAAATGTCCATTACAGCATGTTTCCAAAGGACTTTGAAATATGTTATCTATCTTCAAGGCAGTGTCTTCATAGACATGTTCAAGTTAATATTTTGGGAACTGCACAGAGAAAAAAGAAATTAACCCTTTGTGTTCTTCTGAAAATCCATACAGGACTCCGCCTAAGAAGAGAGTTGATGCTTGAAGTAAACCAGCAAAGAAGAGTTGGCATGGTTTTACATGAGAGACAAAAAATAGCTTAGGCTAAATTGCCAGATTCTTTGTCTTTCAAATACCTAAAGTCTGCCAGATACAGCATGAATGCAGAAATTTGTCATCACTGAAACTTTTCAGGAACAGGATTTAAGATTACAGAGGGTCAGATTCTATTTGTTCTGTCTGAATTATTTTCAGTGCTTTTCTGAGTCTATGTGAAACTCTTACTATCCATGTACATTAATGTTAATGTTCCTGGAACCTGTTCTGACTTACATTTTCATAATCTTTCTATACTGGTAGATTTTTTAGATGCAGTGAAGTATCTTTATCAACAAGTACAGTCTTGTCACTTCGCCAAGTGTGCTACAAGGTCCTTTGGGCAGCATGGTAGATTTCAGATGTGAAGTTGTTAAGAAAAAAAAAGCAAGACAGAAAAACCCTCACGGTAATACAAATTCACTTATAAACACATTTGCATTAAAATGCGCAATAAACTCAAACCACAATAGGCGTAAAATGCAACAACATACTCAACAACAAAATCAATAAAAACAAACAAGCTAAGCAACAAAATGAGTAAACAACAATTACAGCATTTAACAAGCAGGGACAGATAGTCTGAGTTCCTAAGCTTTATATTAGGCAATGATAATTTGAGCTTTTGTATGCATTCATCTTCCTGCCCCTTCTAATTTTGGGGCAGAATTGTATATTACATTAAAATTTAACTTGTGAGATAGCACATACAATGAGGATTAAAAAAAATAAAATCATGGATAACCTTATTTTAGCTCTTTGAGGTTTTATCTTTCCAAGTAAATGGACCAAAATCATGCCCATCTACTTCATATAGATGATTTCAGATGATGATCCTCCAACTTAATCTCTTCTTGAAACCAGCTCATTAACTGTACTGTACCTGCCCCTCTGTATCAAATGTAACACACCATTTTAAAATCTTTATTATTTGAAACATAGTGAAGGGTAAAGGGGTGGTATTTTCCAAATGTATGGAATCAGGATTTACTGTTCATTTAGATTAAATCTGGCAATGTAAGCCTGGTCTTTCTGAGGTGCCTTAGTACTTAAAACATTCTCATCAATGTTACTCACTGGTCTGGTGTCACAGCATCCTGTCCCTCCATAAAGCTATGTCCCTCCCTGTTCATAAAGCTATATGGTCCTGCCAGTTTCTTGACACTGTCTGCTAACAGAGCAGAAGAAAAAGGATAGAGCTGAGTGCAAGAGTCATGGAGACAAATATCACACAGATGTGCTTCAAGTGACGTAACAAGTTTCATATATTACTTTATCTTCATGTTTTGTCATTAAATGACTTTAACATACATAAAGTTTGTATGAGTAATTTAGATTTATTATTTTTCACATTCAGTGTCTAATTATACAAACTTGATTAGGCAGACTGGATGGGAAAATGTAGATTTATCTTTCAGCTAATAAAAAAATGTGATAAACTGATAAAAAAGTGCAGTGGTTGGTACCAGGAATTGCAGTGGATGCTGAATGCAGTTCTCTATTTTCTGTATTTAAAAGTTTTGTTCAAAATTCAACTAAATTTATTCTATTCATATCTACATGTTAACATATTTTCCTGGTACTGCATTAAAATAATAGTGTTTTATAACCTGTTGGAAATATTCAGACTATCTTTACCTACAAGGTCTTAAGAAATTACCCATAAAAGGCCATTATGTGTGGCCTGATTATTGATCCCATCAACCCCATTGACATGAAAGTAAAACTTACCTAAAGGACATTTATCAATGTGATCAGTGACACTGGTTTCCTATGACATAATGCTGTGAACGTTTCTTGTAGAAAAAACATAAACTGACATGACAGATTTTCTTAGATACCTTTATAATACATTTGCACTTTATCTTGAACATTTATTTTCAGTGAAAAATACTTTCTGTTATTTTCATGGTACTTTGTTACAATACTAGTCAATAGTTTTCCATTGTATTTTTTCCATTTTTATATTAGTTGTTTTTCTTCTCCAAATAGGGACAATGAAGATATATAAATTGTTACATTTCTTTGAGTTTTCAGTACTCTTCCAGTTTATTATGATCCCTCTGAATTCTAAATTTGACCTTCAGAATTGTTCCAACTCTCCCCAGCTTGCTATTAGAAATGAACATCATGTTCCCTTTCTTTGTCAAGTTTGGTAAATAACGACTGAATAAAAACAGCTTGACAATCAGTAGGAATATGGAGTTGTGTATTAACTACATAAATAGGTTATTTGGCATGTATCTGATATTGTATATCAAGGACGTTTCTGATTTCATATTGCTTTGTATAATAGAATCATAGACTAGTTTGTGTTGGAATTTAAATATCTTCTAGGTCCAAGCACCTGCCATGGGCAGGGACATCTTCTGCTAGAGCAGGTTGCTCAGAGCCCCATCCAACCTGGCCTTGAACACTCCCAGGGATGGGGCAGCCACAGTTTCTTTTGGAAACCCACCTTTCTCAGGTTAAAGCCATTCCCCCTTATCACAACAAGCCCTTGTAAAAAGTCCCTCTCCAGCTTTAAGTACTGGATAGCTGGTATAAGGTCTATCTGTTTCCTTCTCTGTCTCTTCCCTGTGATCATTTCAGGGCCCTCCTCGACTTTCTCCATCAGGTCCATGTCCATCTTATGCTGGGGGCCACACAACTATAAGCAAATGTTCAAGATGTGCTATTATGTCAGTATCAAGATGTGTATATGACTGCAAACACTGTGGCAGTGAAACAATATGAAAATATTTTCAGAAGTTCAGTGGGAACTTATAAATTAACTAGGTATTGTGTCTTTGATTTATGCAGGTTTTAAAATGTTTGAATAACAAAATGCTACAGTTAGCCTTAATTCTTTTAAAAAGCCTTTTTATTGCTGCTTATATGCTTCTTTAAGTAGTGAGCTGTCAAAAGCCCAGCAGTTTATGTCTTGTCACAAATTTCATATGGTTTAGGTAAAAATTGTCTTTTTAAGAATTAAGAATGCTTTTATTCTCCATGTGTTTCAAACAACTTTACCTCTAGAACTGCAGATTTGGATTTAAAATTATTTTTATGGAATTGACATTGTATTTTAGGGAATTTTTGTACATATTTTCTTATCATGGATATCCATGTTCAGCAGCAACTAGGATCATAAGCATATAAAATAAAATAAGATCTACACAAAAAATCTGTAGAATGCATTAACACTGCTGCTGAGTTTAAGAGTTTAGGTCTAAACTTTCCTCAGATGTGTTTTGAAGAAGAATTTTTTAAAAAAATCTTTATCTGAAGAAAAAGAGGATTTGCTAAGTGTTATCATAATTTCTTAATATATATACAGTAATCAGACAACAAGTATTTTTAAAAGGAAAACAAGTAATTTTAAAAGGTCATATTTCCTGTGAAACTAGACTGTCTGAATCTTAAAATTGTCTGGTAAGAAAAGACTGACTTGACATATAAGTCACGTGGGGCATTTACCTGTCATTTTTTCTCCCTAAATTACATGGGCAGGCTCAGTAAATAGCAACTTTTTCGTGATATATAATACAGTTCAGCCAGTTACTACTTGAAACTTGCTTTTTCTTAGAGAAACTTCTAGGTTTTCTTCTAGCTAGGTCAGAAGACAGTAGATTATATTGATAAAGAGATAAATGGACATGTCCTCTGAATTGCTAACCGGCTCTTTGTTTATCATTGTTTTATTCAGACTACAGCAATATTTAGTGAATCCAACATGAACCCATGCTTAAGCAGACAAAATATTAAGGTGCATTGTGTGAAAGTTCGCTTAAAATAAGTTTTACTCATATATTAGCTCAGTAGGTTAAGATGCCTCTAAAATATGGATTCAAAAATATTTTAGGAGAAGTTAAAAAATAGTCCTTTGGCTAAAGATAGTTTATAAGAATTTGAGCTAAAGGATAGTTTTATTCTCAAAATTGTCAGATTGTCATAATCAGATCCATTGTTTAAAAATCTAAACAAAACAAACAAAACATCCCTCAAAAATCTTTTTACTAGTGTCATTGTAGTGTCTCCAAAAGAAATGCTATATATTCATGTATTTTGTCAAAAGGGAATTGCAAATATTATAGTGGGATAATTAATTCAATAATGAATGTTCAATAGTTAATATTCATTATTGATTCCAAGTTATAAAGCAAAGGTTTGTAGTAATACTAATTTGTAGTAATATCTAATACAAATTAGATACTAATTAATAATTTCAACCTTGTAACATTAAAAAAATAAGTAGGCAAACCATCACTAACCAACCTACATCTCAGTTATGATTCTATCCTTCATTATATTCAGTAATAATTCTTGTGTGGCCATAAGCCCCTGCAAATTTGACCTGAGATTTCAGCTGAAATTTTTCAGCTTTATGCATATCTCAATATTTCATTTTAAGAATAAATTATCCTTGCATTGGATAAAATTGTAATTATCCATAATCTTTGGAAGTTAATCTAAAATCCTTAAAATAGAACTACTTTAGGTCCAATTTAAAGTAAAGCTTAGATTAATAATCTGCATTTCAAGGGAAAAAACCCTGAAGCACAGCACTGTGTCTATCTCTTGTTTCAGTATATATATTTTTGGAGTGATTAATTGAGGATATATTCTTGGAAGATATGATATTTTATATGCAGTATTGTATTTAAACGTTTGAAGTATGGTACAAGTATGAAAAATCACTTAAAACCACTGTGGAACTTCCCTTTGCCATCATTAGCTTGCTGTCAGGTACCAGAGTAATCTTTTCAATTCAAAAGGAACTTTTTTCAGAGAAACACATAATCGGAAAATGATTGGCATTGGGAGGGACCTCTGAAGACAATCTAGTCCGAAAAAGCCAGGTTCAGCTACAGCAGGTTGCGCGGGACCATGTCTGGGTGGGTTTTGAATATCTCCAGAAGAGATTACACAACCTTACTGGACAGGCTGTTCCAGTGTTCTGTCAGCTGCAAAATAAAGAAATTTTTCCTCATATTCAGGTTCCTATGTTTCAGTTTGTGCTTGTTGCTGTTTGTCTGTCATTGGGCATCACTGACATGGGTCTGGTCTGGTCTTCTTGACACCTACCCTGCAGTTATTTGTATGCACTGATAGGTTATTCTCCTTTACCCATTTCAAAGGTTTTTAAAAATTTGGGGCATTTTTGAGCACCTATAAATAGTGAAAAGAAAACCCTAATTGCAGCATTATTCTTCTAATGTCTATTTTATAACTTCTACCATTGCAAAATCTCCATTTTTTTCTCTTTCAGTTGTCACACTTCTAAAAACTCCAGATTTATGTTTATTTTTGTCATAAGAATTCATGTTCTGTTGTTAGGATTAAAGTAAGGATACTCATTACACCTTAGTTTCCAGCTGCAAAAAATCCACTATAATTATCATTGTGTGCAGATCTCTCTGGTCCTCCAAGGGTTTTCCTACAATGTGGTTGAAGTACATTGCATTTAATGAATACCCTAGTCGTTCAGAGTGTCATCTAAGATGGATTTAATGCAAGTTGTAGGCTTTCATTTCCTTATTCAAATAGCTTTTTATGTTGTACTGGCATACTGCATGGAACAGTAGAATGAGAGTCCTATAAAAATGGGATTATTCTGTTACATTGCTTATGCTAGTTATCGCAGTCAAAACCTGGTAAATAAGTTTAGTATATCTGCAATTTTATAACATTATTTAAAATCCCTGTTCTCTTCAGCATGTTTAAGCTTTGGAAACTTGGTGCAATCATTTTATTTTATGGAATAGTAGATACTATTGTGGAAATGTACAGCACAGATCCTTCTGTGTACTGTTTTCTTATGTGTGCATCCTAGAAAGTTCTAATTACCATTTGTGCTTGCTCTAAATATTACATTTCTATAAAGGAAAAGTTCCAAATATAATATTGCCTAAGGACACTGGAGTCATTAAGGGTTATTTTTATTCCATGAAAATATTTTTTAAACTGTAGAAGTTGTACCACAGATTAAAAGGAAAAAAAAATAAAAAAGGAAAACAAATGCACCTAGGTCTAAAGCTTTGATTCTAAGTCTTCTTTGGAGAGTGCCTAACTTGTCTCTTAATTAATTTGTCTTATTTTAAATTTGTTTGTTCTCCTTTTTTGTAAATACTCCTCTGAAGACTTTGTGTAGCATTTTTCTAAATTCTTGATAAGTCTTGGTTGGAAAAGATAACATAGCATTTCGCTCATAACATAAATCTTCTTTTCTGTACTTAAATAAATCAAGAGGCTTGAATTAAAATAACACATGTTACAAAAGCCCATATACTTGTTTTTGTTTTATATGTTCTCTATTTCTCATTGTTAAGCATTAATTGACAAAGAAAAACTCTGCTTTTTGACAATGTACTGGGAGCTGGATATCTTGTGGTCAACAAATAGATAAAGTCAAACAATTATAATGACACTTTCAAGGTATACATTTTTTTGTGTGGTTCTGAATAATTTTCTATAGATGTGGTTCTAGGTGTGGAGAACAGAGTGCCAACTGGAAAAATTGACACCAGTCTTTGAACTACTATGGGTAAGTTAGCAGTAGGCATCTGTCTAGGCTCCTGCTCTGCTTATCTATTGCTAACCTGCTTACATTTACAGAGGGAAGACAATGTCGTATGGAACTATGATAACTGCTGCTCACTACATCTACTGATCAGCACGGTTGTTATCACTATGAACACAATAATTGGTGATGTACATAACAGTGAACTTCTGGCCTGAAAAATTGCCAATCCAATTTGATCTGATGGTTGGAGTCAAGCATGAAACTATTCAAATGAAATCATTAAAACATTCTAAAAGGAATTTGCAAAAATTCCCCTGAGAAATTGAGTGGCTGTGGAAGAATTCGTAATGGAAAACTGTTTTAGTGCCTGAAAAATTATAGCGATTTTTGTTGAAAAAAATGATCTATCAACTTTCTTATCTGAACTTTCCTTAAATAATTGCCTTAAGAATTCTACTTAAACTGTTTTTTCTTTGCCTTTAATTATCAAGAAAGCCTGGTAATTCTTGAAGAAGAACATTTAGATATGAGAAAGACCCAGGTCTGTGAAAATATGTGATATAATGAATATCATTAGTAATTGTGCATGTACACAGCTGGTTTGAGTTGCATGCACAAAGGCATTGGAAATAGATAGCTGGATGTTCATGTACACCTCAGATACTTGCAGATCTCTCTCCACTTCCAAAACAGATAAGTTTCAGTTCAGTTATTATATGAGCAAAACATTGAATACCTTCTATTATCAAAATATTGGATTAATTTGGTGAAACTGTCTTTGTGTTACAACTGTGCTCACAAAGAAGCAGATAGGCAATTTAATAATTTGTCTAGCAGAACAGCGTTTTGTTTATCATGTATATTTTTTCTTTTTAAATTACCTGGTTCTCTCTCTATTAAAGCATTGCAAAGAATGCTTATTGTTTCTTTCTTTTGCAAGTTTTTTGCATCCTCCAGAAAATGGTCAATTTGTACCGAGATATATGCACAACTGAGTAGCAGTTCTATGAGTCAGTCTGCTTTCAAAATATTTTAATTCAAAAAATCAAATGCACTAACTTCTGACTGTTTTTGAAAGAGACCATGGAAAAATATACAGTTTAATTCAATTTAATTTCCTGTGCTTCGTTTTATTTTTTAAATAATGGTCTATTGAGGATTGCTGAAGGAATGCAAATACTTTTAAATTTAATAATGCCTACCTCAGTGTTGGGGAGAAAGGGAAGCTCATGAGGATTTGTTGTGCTGTTATTGGGTTCTCTCAATGGTGCTATACCCAAGAAGTTGCAATGCAAACACATGCAACAAAAAAAAAAAATTAAAAATCTATATATCTGGGGTGACCTTAGTTAAAATTTTTGGTTTTATTCTCAATGTGAGTAGTCCTAAGTGCATGAAATAAAAATGTTTCCTTATTTTGCACATATCTGTGGAAAAAGAATGAAGTAAATTAGTTTCCTGCAATTCTTGTTAATTCTTTGGTGTAAGAGACCATGTATTCACTGTGTGCTTTGCGAAGTCCATGGTGAGCAGAGCTCCTCCTCAGAGCTCCTTCTCCAACCCTTCAAGATGGTATTGTAAAGTGAATTATTTAACACTGCGAAGAATTTTCTACATGTTGGTTGTTAAGAGGAGTTCATAATCATAGTGCATTTAAGAGGAACAATTCCTAATCTTCCTTGCTTCAACTCAAAAGTTTTAATTTTGCTTTAAGATAGGGTCTTCGTGTAGAAAAATGCCAGGACAGTTAGAGAAAGTGTACGGGCCTGTTTCACTGAAATGTAATTAAACCTAAGTTGAAGTGAAATAGTAAACTTAGAATTAGTGCTGAGAATAGAGATTAGATGTTGAGTTTAAGTGACACCATTTTATGCAATGTACAGTAATGTTTTGAGTTCTATCTGGAACAGTCCTGACAGATCTTTCCAAACTAAATTTTTCTCTCTTTTATTATTGCATCATTTCATGTCTCATTTTTATTGCTTATATTTTCCTGGTTTTGTATTTCTGTTTCACAGAGCTGAATGAATTTTACATGCTATGTTGTATTTATTAAAAATAATTAAGCATCAAATAAAGACTTTTCTATCATCATTATATATTAGATGAGGTGTTAACATACAATTCTGAAAGCACTTGAAGAGATTGGTTTGGCTGCCATAGAAAGAAAAAATTTAAATAAAACTGAACAGAGAACAATAAATTTTCTCTGAATATTTGTGTTACTGAGGAAGGAAAAAATGTTCTGTACACATCACTCAGTGGAAGACTTCCAGTACTGAAAAAAGGTTTAACTGTGTTGCGAAGATATCTCATGCAATGAAGGCAGAATGAGAGGTTTTCTTAAATCTGTCAGTATATTGAATTATTACACACACTCTGTAAAGAGTATAAGAATAGATCCCCAGCTATAGTGATTTATCAAAGCTCATTGTCATGGGATATCAATCTTCAGAAGCAGCGTAGGAATTCTGGTTTAAATTATTGTTTTCTGAAATTTTTATGCTAATCTCTGACAACTTTTATCTCACTTCTCTCAAATTTGAAGTGAGATTCAAGTCTTCAAATTGGACATTTATCCTTAGCGATGCAGTTCCTATGAAAATGAAAAAGGTAAGGTTCTGGATCATATGTCACAACCCAGCTTTCACTGTAAATGTCAATCAGACCCTTAAGGTGTGTACTGTGCCACAGGGTAAGGCAAGCTGCCTCCCTGAGAGCCTCTATCAGATGGAGCCTGCTGCATTCCAGCATGTTAAACAGCATATTGCCTTGGAGGAAACTCATTTTATGAATTACATATGCTTAAATACTTTAGAATTATGGGAGCAAACTCCCCTGTGTTTCTGTCTGCCGATCCCATTGAGGGTCCAATTTAGTAAGGTACCTCAACAATACTCAGCTTGCTGTGTTAGGAGCAGGTTCCACATCAGATGTACTACCCAGTGCAAAAATAGCTAAACTGCAGTGGTAATGAAGTTAACTTCACTAACTTGGAGTTACTTGGAGTAAAAGGTTTTGTCACCGCTCTTGATGGTTTTCTTATGTTACAGTTTTGTGAACCTTGTTAATATTTATCTAGTCTTTGCATAATGACCTCTTAGGAAAATATCCAGGCACAAACCTGACTTACACAGTGACTAAGTTATGGAAAGGAACAGTGTTCATGACATATCCTTGTTCTTAGAAATTCCATATTGATTTCTTGTAGGCAGCTTTCTGATCAGCATAGTTGATTTGTTTGAACTTTGGTTTAGTGCCATAAAACCTTTAGTGACCCTCTGCATTTAATTCAGGGTTTCACATAAATCAAGATTTCTAAAACTATTTTCCATATGAAAATTAGCAATTATTTTGTTGTGATCAGCTGGAGGTGAATGTACCCCTCTAACCTGCCTGTAAATGCAACAGACATTTAAAAATCTATTTCCATATATAAAAGTATGAAAATAGACTACTAAAAATCATTACATTATGAATTTATATAGTGCCACTCATCTTTAGATATACAAAAGATGCACCAAAAATCCTTAAGCATATAGGTATCTTTTAAGTTTGTTGCACTTATAATAAAGAATATAATTTAACTCTTCTGTAGTTTCACTTTGAAGTTTGCATAAACTCATAATTAAGCAAGTGCTTAAGCACTTTGCTGGATCTTGGCCTAAGAGCTTAATGATTATTTTACGGTGTAATGACATGTCCAGTATGAAGGGAAACAAAACCTCTGTCTATAGGACTCATTTGCCATGAAAAAGTCTGTCGGTATGTTGCATGATAATCAGTTCAGTTCAATGTACAGTAAATTGGATCATTATTATTAATTTTCTCATCTCCCAAGCAATTCATGGACCATTTTTAGAATTTCAACAGTTCATGAATCAGACAAAAATGAATTAAATAAGAACCCAGCCCACAATAGGATGATGAGTCAGAGTTCTTTTCTGTATCAGTGTCGACCAAAGTAAATCTGAAATCTAATGAGGATTGGCACTGTGGCAGAAAAGGCCATAATGAACATGAAACAATATGTTGAATTTACATGTTAAGACTTTTTGTTGATTTTGGCAATTTCACTGAAGATTATGTGAAAAATCCATAAACATCTGNGGATTCAGCAATGGCTCTATTCTAAACACCTGAGAGTATGTGTCTCTGCATTTTTTTGCAGAACACTAACAAATGAATAGCCTGTTTTCAAGTTTTCTCTCTCTTTAGGAAACAAATCAAACCCAGTATGTGTTCTGCTTCAGTAAAAATGAAGTAGTGAAGAGATCAGAGGCAGAGAATAGTGTTTGACAAAAGGTCATGAGGAAGCTCCTAAAATTACTGCTGTCTGTGTACAATTAACAATTTCCTTGTTAAGATTTCCTATTTAGTATGTATAATTAAGGGTAAAATAAAGGCATTTTATAACAACAACAACAAAAAAATTGGGTTAAAGAGGACACCTTTTTGTACTGCAGTAGGCAGTATGACAAAGGTTTCAGTGGTGGGATTGGTTTTGCAGGACTATGACAGGAAATGTCCAAATGGCACGGACATTTCACGCCTCCAAAGGCCTTGCAATGGCGGTGCCTGTGTCTGGGAGGGCAGGCCGCACTCTGTGAGCTGTCAATCATGGCGCTGGGGAGGTGACCCAGCTCCTGATTGGCCAAGCTACCNATAAGAATAGATCCCCAGCTATAGTGATTTATCAAAGCTCATTGTCATGGGATATCAATCTTCAGAAGCAGCGTAGGAATTCTGGTTTAAATTATTGTTTTCTGAAATTTTTATGCTAATCTCTGACAACTTTTATCTCACTTCTCTCAAATTTGAAGTGAGATTCAAGTCTTCAAATTGGACATTTATCCTTAGCGATGCAGTTCCTATGAAAATGAAAAAGGTAAGGTTCTGGATCATATGTCACAACCCAGCTTTCACTGTAAATGTCAATCAGACCCTTAAGGTGTGTACTGTGCCACAGGGTAAGGCAAGCTGCCTCCCTGAGAGCCTCTATCAGATGGAGCCTGCTGCATTCCAGCATGTTAAACAGCATATTGCCTTGGAGGAAACTCATTTTATGAATTACATATGCTTAAATACTTTAGAATTATGGGAGCAAACTCCCCTGTGTTTCTGTCTGCCGATCCCATTGAGGGTCCAATTTAGTAAGGTACCTCAACAATACTCAGCTTGCTGTGTTAGGAGCAGGTTCCACATCAGATGTACTACCCAGTGCAAAAATAGCTAAACTGCAGTGGTAAGGTCCAATACTTCACTAACTTGGAGTTACTTGGAGTAAAAGGTTTTGTCACCGCTCTTGATGGTTTTCTTATGTTACAGTTTTGTGAACCTTGTTAATATTTATCTAGTCTTTGCATAATGACCTCTTAGGAAAATATCCAGGCACAAACCTGACTTACACAGTGACTAAGTTATGGAAAGGAACAGTGTTCATGACATATCCTTGTTCTTAGAAATTCCATATTGATTTCTTGTAGGCAGCTTTCTGATCAGCATAGTTGATTTGTTTGAACTTTGGTTTAGTGCCATAAAACCTTTAGTGACCCTCTGCATTTAATTCAGGGTTTCACATAAATCAAGATTTCTAAAACTATTTTCCATACGAAAATTAGCAATTATTTTGTTGTGATCAGCTGGAGGTGAATGTACCCCTCTAACCTGCCTGTAAATGCAACAGACATTTAAAAATCTATTTCCATATGTAAAAGTATGAAAATAGACTACTAAAAATCATTACATTATGAATTTATATAGTGCCACTCATCTTTAGATATACAAAAGATGCACCAAAAATCCTTAAGCATATAGGTATCTTTTAAGTTTGTTGCACTTATAATAAAGAATATAATTTAACTCTTCTGTAGTTTCACTTTGAAGTTTGCATAAACTCATAATTAAGCAAGTGCTTAAGCACTTTGCTGGATCTTGGCCTAAGAGCTTAATGATTATTTTACGGTGTAATGACATGTCCAGTATGAAGGGAAACAAAACCTCTGTCTATAGGACTCATTTGCCATGAAAAAGTCTGTCGGTATGTTGCATGATAATCAGTTCAGTTCAATGTACAGTAAATTGGATCATTATTATTAATTTTCTCATCTCCCAAGCAATTCATGGACCATTTTTAGAATTTCAACAGTTCATGAATCAGACAAAAATGAATTAAATAAGAACCCAGCCCACAATAGGATGATGAGTCAGAGTTCTTTTCTGTATCAGTGTCGACCAAAGTAAATCTGAAATCTAATGAGGATTGGCACTGTGGCAGAAAAGGCCATAATGAACATGAAACAATATGTTGAATTTACATGTTAAGACTTTTTGTTGATTTTGGCAATTTCACTGAAGATTATGTGAAAAATCCATAAACATCTGGATGAGAAGAGTGGGGGGTATCACTTTATATTAAAATGATGGAGTTTATATTGGGATACAATACTATAAATGGAAGAGGAAAGTAGTTTCTTGCACAGCTGTTTCCAATTTTGCTAATCTATATTTCAGGCCAAATTCACGATGGAATTAAACCACAAATTTACATTGATGTGTATGTGTCTGAATTAAAGATACAGGGGAAAAAACTTTTGAAGATCACTAAATCTCAGTAATACTTTGGAGGTATTTAGTCAGCTTTATTTTCAGAAGACAAAATTAGCACATACAGCTGCTATTTGTGGGCCTGTAGCTTTTGAAAGTGAAGGACTAAGTTTACAAAAGGACATATGCACATTTTTAGGCCCTGAAACATGGGTGTAAAAATGCTGTTTAGAATCAAAGCTTACGTTTCAGTCTGAGATCAAAAAGTTTTGTCCTAAAGGTTCTGTGTAAACATTTCAACTTGAAGATGCTGANTTAAAGAGGACACCTTTTTGTACTGCAGTAGGCAGTATGACAAAGGTTTCAGTGGTGGGATTGGTTTTGCAGGACTATGACAGGAAATGTCCAAATGGCACGGACATTTCACGCCTCCAAAGGCCTTGCAATGGCGGTGCCTGTGTCTGGGAGGGCAGGCCGCACTCTGTGAGCTGTCAATCATGGCGCTGGGGAGGTGACCCAGCTCCTGATTGGCCAAGCTACCGGCAGCCCCGCCCAGGGGGCGGGCCCACACGGGGCCGAGGGGCTCGGAGGGGTGGCCAGGAGGTGCCCGCCCCTCGGGCCCCGCCTCCTGTGGGGCTGGTGTGCCCAGGCTTGTAGCCGTATGTGTGGTTTTCTGTACCGCTTGCGTCTTTCTCTTTCGTCTCAATCCTCTTTTCATGGAACTTCCTCGGTAACATAACCTCGCAATGTTCTAAGGACTTCTAGGTTGAATTGGCTACGTTTATGCAAAGTTAATACTAAGTACATGCTGAGTAATGCTATAAGTGTTTTGTATTGAATTCAATATTGTATTTTGCCCTTTACCAAAGTTTCTTGAATTTTTATGTTTTTGCCAGTAAACTTCTGTGTGAATTTCACCTCTTGAGAGTATCGATTTTGGATTTCTTTGTGCTAAAACAGAATAATGGAATGTTGAGTTTAACCCCTGAATTTAAGGATCTGGGATATAACACACAGTAAAGACCGTATATCTTGTTTAGGCCAAATAGTAAATGCGAAAGTGTGGTAGTTTAACACCAGCCAGAAATTTAACTTTTGACCACTCCAAAAAT
This sequence comes from Leptocoma aspasia, assembly GCA_013399835.1. Lineage (NCBI taxonomy): Eukaryota > Metazoa > Chordata > Aves > Passeriformes > Nectariniidae > Leptocoma > Leptocoma aspasia. The sequence goes on from VXAX01000822.1 coordinate 67,224, forward strand.
TGGACATTTCTTGGTGCAAGAAATAAAAGTATAATTTTTAATTATAAAGGAAATTTGGAGGGAAGTTACCACAATTTTAGTTCAGCTAATAACTTTTGAATATTGTGTACAGCTATTTACTATTTAAAAAAAAAGAAATTGTTACTATAGAAACCACTAAATCACATAATTTACATGCTATTTGGAAGAGATAGTCTTAACAGAGAAACTATTCAATATGTCATTGGAATTGTGAAGTTTATAGGTTTATATCTCTAACACCAGAATGTCAAGAACATGTTTGCCATGGATTTTAAGTAAAGGACATTGTTTAATTGAAGGAAATAATGGTGAACTGTTTTTGAAACTGGGGGCTGTCATATGTTTTTCTCTAAACCTCTTAGATAGTTTCCATTTAGAAACACTGTGTTCTAATTGATTATACTCTAGAGCCTAAGCTTTATTTCAAAAATGAAATAAAGAATAGCTGCTCTTCCATTCCTAATGAGTTCTGATAGCTTTATGATCTCAAGCTTTAAAGGATGATCTAAAAAAAAAAAAGCTGGGAAACAAATTTAGTAAAATAATAATTTTCTGAATACAAGAGACCTATAAAGAATTGAATTTTTAGCTAATACCAAAATGAAAAAGCAAGAAGAAAAATTTTTAAAAGTTTATGATTTGTAGAGAAGCTTGAAATTTTCTTAAGGACAAAGTAGTATTCCTCAGAAACTGGGAATCTGACCCAAAAGAAGTAGTATTTGCATAAATGATAAGGCTGAAATGCATCAGAGGTAATAAGGAAACCTGTCTGAAGATTTATAGTCTGATTAGAATTCTAGTCATTTTAAAATGGTTTCAGATCTTGTGTCTGAGCCTAGTCATAACTGCCAGCTGTAACTCGTATTGCCAGGTCAGTATTTTTCCTACTGTCACAGCCAGTCATCTTTGACCATTCCTGAAAATAATAATATCATTAAATAGTTGGAATAATGCTACTCATTAACAAAACACAGCTAACTGAAATAATTTTAGGACAATTTTAGGACATTTTAGGACAATTCCAGTGAATAAAAAGGGCACCTTAACATATTTCATCTACTCAGTGAATAATGACAAGAACAAACCATATCTAAAGATGGACAGTGGGATTCATTAGGTGAAAAAGGTTGGGACTGAGACTCAATGTTGCAAATCAAAAGACTCAGCAACAGAAGCTCTCTTTGTAACTTTTTCTGCTGAGAGAGCGTGTCTCTGTTTTATTTTTCATAACCTTGCTGATTTGTTTGAAAATCATCTCTTGCGGAACAAATTTCCTCAGCTAAAGTATTTTAAATAAATATGACTGATATTGTTCCTCATGTGTATGTGTGTTTAATGAGTTGGACTCTTCAGTGATCCTGATGAGTCCCTTCCAACTCAACATATCCTGTAAGTGTATGATTCCCAGCTGTCTCTGTGGAGCTTCAGGCTTGAAGTGATTTTATCCTTGCAGCAGGGACACACAAGGAGAAGGCCCATCATTGCTACCTTTGCCACCATTTTTTCCTTAAGTTTCAGTGAGGCCAATATTCCTCCCCTCCTTTTTTCAGCCTTTTTTATGCCACTCTAGTAGTGTGCTTATGCACTGTTGTTACTTCTTAAGGTCTCATTTTCTGTTCAGCTTTGTCTGATGGATAATATAGAAGCATCTGGAAATGCAGAAGAACATGGCCAGAAGAGAAGGCTGATTAAACAGTGGGTAAAATATTGAATAATGTTGTGACTTAATATGTATTATGCACACAGCTTCAATACTTGCTATTATATCTTTATATACCTTCATCCCCCAAGAAAATCCCAAAAAGTTATTTTTTGGCATATGTAGTTGAAGGAGTTTGGCCTTTACTAGATCTCTTGCAGGAACAAAATGACATTTTCCCTCACTCAGCTTCTACATTATAGTATCAGAAAAAGTGTGTGAAACTATTGTGTGAATTGTAATGATAACAATGCTGCAACAAATTGGGGCAAAAACATATATTCAAATTTTATGACATCCTTCTGTGTAGTCTCTCCTTTAGATGGTGAGGTTTACATAAATATCTTTAAAAATCTGCCTGTTGTTATTCTGCAAGTTAACAAATCTGTGTATTATATTCTAGAATATGCTTTAAATATTTGTTAGCCAATTACAGCAAAGTCTTTCATTCAAATTCAATGAAGTTTAGTAGGTCTGTAAATATACATATGTTTTCTGTAATTTTTTTTTGTATATGGATGTCTTAAATCTCATAGTGTGTGCATACATTGGGGTAGGTGTCACGAAAAACAAAATGCTGGTTTTTAAAAGCATCCTCTATTATGGGCATGTTATTTTTGTTTCAAGTCAGCTAGATGATCCCAGTTTGTAGGCATTTTTGACAGGCAGCTGACACCTTCTCTAAACATTTGAACCATAGATGTGATATTCAAAAGCTAAATATGTCTGTGTGGTCCTCAGATCTCAACTGGGAAATTCAAGATCCCAGATCTGGATGTAAGTCTTAGGATGTATCTTAACTCAAGTTTGGACAGGATGTTCATATATTCCATCCCTTCTATGTGTCATTTATAGACTCCAGGTGAATGAGCAGTTGCATGTTGACTCTTGTCCCAGAATTTAAATATAGCCTAAGTGAACTCTTACTTACTATAGACAAGGGGGCTGTGCAACTTCTTGCTAAAGGGGTTGTAGTTGCAACACAAGAAAAAAATTAGAAGTGCTTGAAAAAGAACAGGTTTGCATTGCTCAGCACCAGTGTGCACAAGTACCTACCTCTGAACCATCAATAGAATATACACTGTGCTCATGTAAAAAAGTTTGGGCTAAACAGTTCATGGAATTAAGACACAATGTCCATCCTTTTGTTCATGTGTGCACCTCTGAAACTCTGTGTAATGATTATTGTATTGCTGCTGTGGAGGCTGTCTCATTTCCCTGAAATAAATGGGGACATTTGGTCAGAGCAATGGGTAATTATAAATTACCCTTTTGACTTTATGAGGAAGCAATTCCACCCTTCATTCTGCTTAGTTTTTTGAAAAGGCATTAGAGTCCTGATAAAGATTTCAGGTTGGGACTGTTGAGAAATTTGTTAGTGGACCTGGCGCTCACCAGTGCAGATGAGCTCATGAAAGGAGTTAAGATTGTGGCAGCCTGGGATGATGTGACCATGCCCTGGATGAGTTTGTGATCTGTAGAAGTGTGGCCTAGCAAGGAGCAAAGTCAAGACTCTGAAATTTGTGAGATCAAAATTCCAGCTGCTTAAGGAGTTGGTGAATGAGATCCCCTGGGTAACTGTCCTTATGAACAGAGGGGCTAACCAGAGATGGCAACCATTTAAGGACACTTTTCTTAGAGCACAAGAGCTCTTCATCCCGGTGTGCAGGAAATGATGCAAGGCAGGCTGGAAAGCAGAAAAGTTGAGCAAGGATCTGCTCCTTAAATTGAGGAGTAAGAAAAAAATGCACAACCAGTAGGAGCAGGGACAGGTGACCCGGGGAGCAGACAGGGATACTGTTCAAATATGTTGGGATGGGATCAGGAAAACCAAGGTAAAGCTAGAACAGGACTTGGCAAGGGATGTGAAGAATAACAGGAAGGGATTCTGTGAGTACATAGGTCAGATAAGAAAGGACAAGTAGAGTGTACTCCCCCTCAGAAGCAAGAAGGCTGACTTGATTGCAGTGGAGAAGGCTGAGGTACTCTGAGTTCTTTGCTTCAGTCTTCACTGGCAGTGAGGCTTCCCACTTGTCTCAAGTCCCTGATTTTCTGGGTGGGTGTGTGGGGAGTGGAAGCCTTGCCACTATAAGCAAAGAGCAGTTTCTGAACCACATAATGAAGCTAAGTAGCCATAAGTCTATGGTACCTGATGACATGCATCCGAGGATCCTGAGGGAACTGGGTTATGCTTTTGCTAAGACACTCCATCACATTTGAAAGGTTAAGACAGTCAGGTGAAGTCTCTGGTGACTGGAAAAAGGGAAACGTCACTCACATTTTTAAAGAGGGGAGAAAGGATGTTCTGAGGAATTTCAGACTCACTGGTGAGCCTTACCTGTGCCTGGGAAGGTTTTGGAGCAGATCCTCCTAACAAATTTGCTAAATCATATAAAAGACAAGGAGGTAATCTGAGGCAGACAGCACTGTTTTACTGAGGGCAAATTGTACCTGACCAATCTGGTGACCTGCTGTGGTGGAGTGACCACAGCAGCCATCAGGGGAAGACTGACAGATGTCATTTATCTAGACTTCTGTAATGCCCTCAATACAGTCCCACATGACACCCTCTTGTCCAAATTACAGAGACATGAACTTGATGGATGGACTGTCCAGTGGTTAAGGAATGGGCTGGGTGGATGCAACCAGAGAGTTGTGTACAATGGCTCTATGTCCAGGTGAAGGCCAGTGATGAGTGGTGTCCCTCAGGGCTCTGTCTTGGGTCTGGTGGTTTTCAATATTTTCATCAACAATATAGACAATGAGATCATCGAGTGCACCTTCAGCATGTTTGCAGATGTCATGAAGCTGATAAGCGCAGTTGACAAAACAAAAAGGTGTGGCCAACAGGTCAAGAGAGGGGATTTTACCCCTCTCCTCATGAGACCTCACCTGGAGTGCTGCATTCACATCTGGGATACTCAGCACAAGAAAGATAGGAACCTGTTTGGAACTTACAGATACAAGCTGGGACAGCAGATGTTCAGACTGGAAAAGAGAAGGCTTCAGGGACATTTCATTACGGCTTTCCATTTACCATAACGGAGTTATATATATATATATATATATAGAAAGGAAGGAGAGGGAGGAACTTTTTATACAGGCAGATAGTGACAGGACAAGGCATAATGGTTTTAATCTGAAAGGAGGCAGATTTAGTTAGATGTTAGTAAGAAATTCTTTATTTTGAGGGTGTTGAAGCACTGGCACAGATTGCCCAGAGAAGTAATAGATGTCCCATGCCTGGAAGTGTTCAAAGCCATGCTGGACGGGGCTTTGAGCAACCTGATCTAGTGAGTAGCATCCTTGCCCATTCCAGAGATATTGAACTAGATGCCTTTTGGGTCCTTTCCAACCCTGACCATTGTATGATTCTATTGTTCTACATTTGTTCAGTCATATTGACTTAATAATGGAAGGTTAACTCTGAGCTAGCTTTCTAGGTGAATTAGAAGCTGGGCTTTGTAGCAAGTTGCTTCTTTTTGAGTAAATGATTTTGATTAAGCCATCTTCTGAATGAAATTGCCTGAATAAATGTTTTTGTATGTAATATACAGCATTTTGATCTCATATTATGCATGTCCTCTTTGTTGATTTCAGATTATTGCAATAAATCAGCTTTTTTAGAAACAGGCACAAATCCAACATATCCTCATTAGATTACAATAATTTTGTAGAATGACATTTAACTCACGTTTTCATTAAAACTACTTTTTACTCATTTAATTTCTTTTAATTCAAAAATGAAAAAAAAGCCTTTCCATCTGTTCTTCTCTATTTGCTTTCTTCTTTAAAACAATTTTGCCCTTCTGTTTTGCCAAAAATAGTTGTACTTAACTAACTAAAGTATGATTCTACTGTGCAACTCACCACATCTCTCATGAAGTTGTTTACTGTTCTTGCTGTTATTATCAAGACATAAAGGAACATTTGAGTTCAGTGTTTTCTGCACTCCTAACATAGGTGCTGTTTTGCACATTTCAGGTATGATGTCTTGTTAATGAAAACTATAGATTTTAAAACACAGAAAACACCACAATTTTTAATATTATTATATTACTTATCATTAATAAAAGCTCCATTTATTATTTTAAACAATTTCAATAATGCTTTTTGTCTTTGAAACATAACTTCCCGTGATGAATGAGCTATCTTTATGCTAATGGAATGATTAGAGGGTAAAACATAAAAATCTTACTCCCAGAGTCCATGAGGTTTTTTCCCCCTTAAATCTAACTGTGAATAGTAATCAAAGATTCACAGAAGTGCTTGTAAACTCAATAAAATTTTCTACTGGGAAAGAAAAATCTTCTAGTTGCATTTCTTGTTGAATATCTGTTTTCAAAAGTACATATAATTTTATTTATTAAAACAGAGAGTATAAGGGCAGTGGTACATATGATTAATCTTGACAAACTGATCTTGACAAACTGAAGGCTTTTTCTATATCTTAAGAAAAAAACTGTTAAAGTATGGTGGTCTAAATGAAATCCTAAGAAGGTGATTAAACAGGCAGTTGAAAAACTTACGTAAACAGTATTTGTTAAAGGTTAAGCAGTCAAACTCATTAAACACTTCATGAGGTTTCCATGACAAATCATTCCATAGTCCTGTCCAACTTTGTACTTTGGATGGATGATTTGGGTGATGGGATAGGAAGGATGCAAATTTTCAAATTACACAAAGCTAAGAGATCTGCAAAACTGTCAGAAGTCAAGATGCAAATTTGAAATGAACCTAAAATAGTGATAAGTAATTTAAAATAAATGATTGTAATTAAATTAAGGGAAGTGTGAGATTTTTATTTAGGAAAATTCAATTCCCTAAGTGCAAAGTTAAGATTACTAGTGTACTGGTATTTTTGTGGAGGAGGATCTAGGGATGCTGAGTACAGCATCATGCTGTGATGTAAAAGAACTTTCATAATGGGCTACACAAATAAAAATATTTTATTTAAATGCTGTTATATTTTGAAAATATTTTCTCCCTTCAGTCCAAATGATACCTTGAGCTGAAAAGGAAAAAGATAAAAAAAATCAGAAACTTGAGCTCTACTACTACATGCTACTTATACAGTAACTTTGAAGAACATGGGTATGCTCAATCTAGAGACAAAACCACACAGAAATACCAGTCCACTTAAATGTTCAAAGTTCTGGAAACCCCTGAGGAGGAAGAACAGTTCTTTATGTTTATTCAGGATAGGATGAGAATCACTTAGGCTTAAATAGCCTAAACTTAAAAGTTCATATATTAAGAAAAAAAGCTGACTTTAGGAAAGTAATGCATTCAATGAGATTATTTAGAGAAATTGTGAAATACTTTTTGGACATTTTTAGATAGCACAAACACATACAAAATGTGAAGAATTATTGAAGTCATATTGCTGCGGGCAAGACAATCTCTTCAGGGTACTTTGCTCTCTGTACAATTCTCAAAATTTCTATTCACATGGAAAACTCATAAATTCAAGTAATGAAAATAGACTCAGAGCCATAAAAACCACTCTGATTTTTTGCTGTTGAAAAACATAGGACATAAAACATGATCTTTGAAGGATCCTGTATTATTGTCTGTTTTACCTCTTTTTAGGTTATATCATTTTAATTGGAACAGGAGCCAAGATTAAGGTGTATAATGTAAATCACCTCAACTATTAATACCCTATATACAATTGTAAAGTGAGTAAACCAGGTGAGATACATAACTATTTCATGCTGCATAAATAAATAACATGGTGAAAAGACAACTTAACAAATTAATAGAAAAATATGTGCCAATTTCTGAAGCAGTTGCATGCCTATTAACCACTACTTAGTGAATACTGATTTTGAAGCTCTCTGCTGACAAATGGTCTTCACTATAGTGATCCAGGTGAAGAAGTACCTGGGTGTTTCTCCACACTCAGAAAGTTCTGAAGCTGTGCTGCAGGTTCTGTAGCTGTCCTGAGTCAGTATTCTCAAGTCATTAAATCAGAATGCTGAAAAGGATTCAGAACTCAAATTGCAAGAACTGCAGTAAATCTGATGGAGAGTGGTCATCTTGTTAATATTTGGTTTTTTGCTCATTTCTAAAATATGCTTGCAACTATTTCAGATATACACCACCCTGAAATTATAGGTGGTATTAACTTTAGTTCCTAGAATTCTGTGCTTTGGATGTTGTGTTGAAATGTCTTCAAGTGTGATCAGCATATTAGCATAAAGTGTACTTTCTTTATTATGGCATAATATTTACTCAATCTCTTTAAATATCAAGATCTGGGCTTGTGTGCATTTTTGTGTGTGTGTATTTATTTCTTTTAAGTATATTAAAATATATGAATATATAGTACATCTATGTGTGTTTGTGTGTGTGTGAATACAGTCCCCAGGATCACCTTTGGAGGCTAAACAGACACCGTAAGTGGAAAAAGACTTTTTTCTGTTAAGACTGAACATATGTTGTAGTCTTCCTAAAGAAAGATAATATCTTTCGTATGTAAATCTTTAATATTGACAATATATATTTTAAAATTTTACTTCAGTGTTCAGATATGTAAATCAGATCAGCAACCTTTTGAAAGGAAATCCATCTCCAGGAAGGCTACTTTTGTTCACCGTGCAGCAATATCTGATGGAAGAGGATTAATAGAGTTACATTTTCTAAACTGTAATTGTTCAGAGGAATTGTCCAGCTGACTTGAAACTGATCACTGAAACTGAACACTTAGTTTTTCAGTATGAGTGGGAGTCACAGAATCACAGAATCACAATTTAGGTTGGAAAAGACTTCCAAGATCATCAAGTCCAACCTTTGACTGACTGCCTCCTTGCCAAATAAACCATAGCACTACTCGTCATGTCAAGTCATTTCTTGAACACTTTCAGGGATGGTGACTCCATCACCTTCCTGGGCAGTCAGTTCCAACGGGATGTCCAACCGAAATCTCCCCAGGTGCATCTTGAGGCTATTTCCTCCTGTCCTGTCACCAGTTGCCTAGGAGAAGAGGCTGCTCCCCACGCTGCAAGAGTCTCCTTTCAGACAGTTGTAGAGAGCCAAAGGTGTGCCTCCTTTTCTTCAGGCTTCCTCAGCCACTCCTCCTGTGACTTACTCTCCAGACCATTCCCCAGCTCCATTGCCCTTCTCTGGGCATGATCATGTCTCAATGTCTTTCGTGTAGTGAGGGGCCCAGAACTGGACACAGCACTTCAGGGGTAGCCTCATCAGTGCCAAGTATAGGGGGACAATCACTGCCCTGGTCCTGCTGGCCACACTCTTGCTAATATAGAGGATGCCATCATCCTTCTTGGCCACCTGGGCATAGGCTGGCTCGTGTTTAGCAAGTCAAGGAGTGAGGGAGTAATTGTTATGCATTGAATTTTGCATTCAGGTTCTAAAATAGGAGATTTTCAAATGTGCTGAATAAAATGGCTTAATTATCAAAATGACATACAATTAAAATTTTGTACAATGCTCACCTCTAACATATTTCAATTTCTGTTACTCTGGGTCTGCCAAAGGTATAGGTAGATGCAACTGTGAGCTATTGTTCCCATGTAATAAATCTCAAGTCTGTGATGGGCATCTGGGAGACAATATAAACATTTTGCTGTTATGGAAAATCGACTAGAGTTACATCAGACAGTGAGTGGAACTGAATTTATTAAAGTAGATTTTTATGCTAATGGAAAAAAAATCCACAACACTGGCATTTTTCTTTTTTTTTAAATGTATGTCATGGTGTTGTACACTGTATCCTGTGCTTGGACTTTGGCTGGTTGAACAGTATATATTAAAATTCTGTTTACATGTGTAGCAAGGTGAGACAGCTGCACAACCTTCATATGCACTGAGAACTAAATTTGACCCTCCAAATTCTGCAGGCACTATATCCAAAAAACATACCTGGAAAAAATGTATTGACTATATATAATAAATGATTTCTAATTTTTCATTTCTTGGCAATAGAAATGTTAGAAAGCATACTCTTTCCAATCATGAATAAAGAAAATTGTGAACAGATCCAAGGAGAAAAGAAAGATGCAACCCAACTAACATCACTTGATACTATAATTTTAAACCTATAGCTGCAACAGCATAAGACTTTATGGAAGCTATCTAAACCTGGAAAAGGCAAGAATTATTGCACTTTTACAATGCTTTTTACTTTCAAATTGACCTATAAACACAGCAGATACATTTTCCCTGTAAGCTGAGCTTTGAATGCTATACAGTGATATTCATGCTTTTATTTCAGAGTATTGTATGTGACTAATGTAGGACACAACTTTTAGTGACTAAATTAAGTCATCATGGAATGTCTTAAATTGGAAAGGAACCATAAGGATCACTGAGTTCAACTCCCTGCTCTTTGCAAGACCACTTCCTAATGTCCAGTCTGAATTTCTCCTTATGCTATGTCACTTCATTTCCTCGTGTTCTGCGACGGGTCACCAGGAGATCAGTGCCTGCCCCTTAAGGAAGACATAGAGTGTGATGAGGGTACCCCTCAGGCTTGTAAACACAACATGGAAATATCCTTAAATGTCATGCTTTTTAAATTGAATTTAAAAATTCACTATTATCTGAAATTCAGGCAATCAGTAACTTTTAAAGACCAAACCTTTTCTCTTTTAGGTTTCTTTAAGACATCTTGATTTCAGAAGGGTCAGGATGAATCATATATCCGTAATGTTTGTGTGTAGGGTCACAACTTCCTAGGCAAATTTTCAGTCTACCACAAATTTCACCACACTGATTGCAGAGAGATTTTAAATTCATATTTTGGACTTTTAAAACTATTTTCAAATGTTTTCCTTATTTTTTATATTTCTCTTGATTTTTACAAAGGATATTTCACAGCCTTCTCTAAGGGCTTGTATATTGCATCAAAGAAGGTGGGGAATGTATGATGTATATTAGCTTCAGAAGCACATCTGTGAGCTCAGATTGGATGAAAGGTCATAAACACAATGAATGTTGCTAGGTAACAGTGCCTTTTAGTCAATTTAGTCGTGAAAATGAAAGGGTTTTTTTGTACAAAGATAGCCTATTTGGATAGTGCAGTGAACAGTCACTTTGTTTTGATCTTCAGAGCTGTAATTTCAAAATAACAAACCTTTTCCCTTGAGAAAAAAAACCAACACATTTTCTCTATTTACAATGTACTTTACCGGAAAACATTCAAAGTCATGATAAAAATGAAAGTTGAGAGAGAGGAAATTATGATTGTTCCTGATTAATGAAAGAATAATTTTTGTTACTTGTAGTGGCTTTTCAATTCAGATTGAAAAATATTAATCATTAAGGAGCAAAGGTATATCTGTAAAAACTAGAGCAGCGCAAAAAAAAAAAAACAAAACAACGAAACCTGTTCCCCTTTAAAAACATTTTCTTTTAAACCAAGCACTTTTCATGAAAGCTATTACTTCACTTTTGAGGAATCTTGACTCTTGTATTCTTTAAAATTATTAAACCTCAAAGAAAACAAACTATTACTAATATAGCTGGACTGAAAGTTTACATTAGTAAGTTGAACGGATGATGCAATACAAGATTAGCAGCTGATATAATCAAATGCAAAAGTTTTTTCTGTTTTCTTTTTTTATAAAGATCACGTTATTTTTTATGAATTTTTGCACTCACATTATTTAATATTAGAGATAGTAATTTTATGCAATGGCTACTTAGAGTCAAAAGAAAAACTGCTTTGAGAGGAGGAACTTGAGCTCATTAGTCTCACTTGAGACTAATATGAGTTAAGAATTTAATTTATGCTCTATGTTTTTGTGTAATGACTCAAACCAGCTTCAATAGCAGGGAATAGCATAATTAAATTCAAGTTGTCTGTTTGCTCAAGTTGTTGTTTGATGTGTTAGATCCCATGGGTAAAAAGAATATAAGTATACACCTAAATTAGTATGTTTAAATAGTGCCATAAAGACTGAAGATTGATTGTGTTGAAATATATCTATTAGCTATTGTCTATATCTATTAACTATAGCTATTGGAATGCCTCCATATGAGGGCTAGGAGGATGGTGAAGGGTCTGGAGGGGAAGCCATAGGAGGGGTGGCTGGGGTCACTTGGTCTATTCAACCCAAAAGAGACTGAGGGAAGACCTCACTGCAGCCTACAACTTCCCCATGAGTGGGACAGGAGGGGCAGACACTGCTCTCTTTGCTGTCATGACCAGTGACAGGGACTGAGGAAATGACATGAAGCTGTCAGGGGAGGTTTAGTTGGATATCAGAAAAAAGTTTGCACCACAAGGGTGTTTGGGCACTGGAACAGGCTCATCAAGGATGTGGTTACCAAGACTCACAGAGTTCAAGAAGCATTTGGACAACTCTCTTAGGCACACAGTTGGATTCTTGGGGATGGTCCTTTTCAGGGCCAGGAGTTGGACTTGATGATCCTGATGGGTCCCTTCCAATTCAGCATATTCCATGATTCAATAATATTCTAGATTAAGACAGTGTATATTAGTATACTAGTGTATATTAGTATATTAGTAGTTATACCTATGTATGGATCTGCTTCTTACCTGATGAACTGAAAAAGCTATTATTGTCTAAAATTTTGAACAGTAGAATTGTGTCTCTGTTACCTGTATTGTGGGTGGCATACTTGCCATGTCACCTCACCTTGATCTGAAGGGCTTCTGCAAAGTCCAAATCTTTTGCAAACTGCAGCTACAACTCCCTCTGCTTGTTTTACTAACTGCTTCAACTGCTGATTAGAGTCTGCTTCTATTGTCATCTCACATTTTTAATAAAAATACACTTTTATATTTCAAAGGTTGCTATTTATTTTAATCCTTGCAATATCACTAGGCATTGACATAGATACAGAAACGCCTGCACTCTGCATCATCCCAGCCAAGAGTTCTAATAACATCTGTTAGTTTAATTCTAGAACACATAAATAAATTATGCTTGTCAACTTACTGTGGCTTTTTCACCCAATGATAGACTTGTAACTGCAGTTAATTTTCTTTAAAATGATTGAGCATTTTGGAAAATGTGTGTTTGGAAAGTGTTTGAAAGGAAGTAGGTATTATGCTTCTACATCACTGGTGATACACAGTGGTATAGTATTCTGATTCCCTGCTGCCCACACCCCTCCCAGTTGCTCTGCTGAGGCTGATTCTGTCTGATAATATTATGCTATCTATTAATTAGCTGTTGAAGTGAAAGACGATATTTCAGATATTTCTAAAATCAGGATGATGCAGGGCTGAATAGGTGTCCAGTGAAGCTGCATGCATTTCATTGTCTTGTTATCAACATATTTGGTAATGTATGAAAACTTTTTTAATGGAAATTGATTTGACCAAGAACGAGGTACTAGCTCCAACAAATTACAGCAAGATAGTAATATCATCTCAGTCCCACTAAGAGTCCAGAGATCCAAGACATAAAGCAATTAGCTCTGGTTTTCCAAATTGTTACGGTTTTATCAATGAATTCTACAATTTGTAGTCACTTACTAGAATAAAAAATAAATTTTAGCGTGATAAACAATATTCTGCTTATTTGTGATTTTAGAGTTGCTTAGTATAAAAACAGTCCTTGTAAAAATATATGAGTTGAAGGTAATCTGAATATGTGAGATAGATGTAATCTGAATTTCAGTATCACAAAAAGTTGTTGTTTGGTTAAAATTTGAGATATTGCAAGCAACAAACCTAATGTTCTTGTTGTTTGTTAGAGTTGTTATATTGTTGTTATATATATATATATATTTATAACTCTATATATATAGAGTTGTTATATTGTTGTTATAAGTTAGAGTATCAGTGATATTGTTTTGTGCTTTATTATATCAATTGCCCAGCTATCTCCTCTTTAGTGAGGTTAGCATGTAGCTAAATTTGCCTGCATAATTTTTTTTATCACTTATAGTGTTCAAACACAATAATTTAATTGAGAATCTTATTTCAACTGTGGAAGTTAATAATTAAAAAATATTCTATTTGATCTCTGTATCATGTTCCATTAGAAGCTCTTACTCAGAAAATTATTGAATTAAAATTATTGTATGATGTTAACAAAAGTATCAAAGTATCTCTTAGAACAGATTGAGAGGGGTATAAGCTAAGGCCATAAAGAACCTTCTTCATAAACTAATATGATATTCTACTCAAAATAAGACATAGCATTACCCTGGATGAATTCTTACTGCAAGTGCAGTGACTGTGGTTAGACTCATGAGTTTCAGAAAGAAGCTTCCTCCCTATCTCAAAATGCTCTAAGCATGAAAATTAGCTGTTCTAAAGGCTAGTTATCTTTACTGCTACTCTCAGTTACAACTGTTTTACACATAGAGGTAACATAGTCTACTTACTTCTCTTTGATATTCTTTTCTGTATACATTCAAACATAATTTTATAGGCTCCTATAGATGTATGGCAAAGTTACTGTTCACATTGTGTTCTAATCCTCATGGCACGCTTTCCTTCATGCCAGGAAAAGTGTTTGTGCAGATGTATAGTAATCTGGAATGGGAAACTAAACTGGTAGAAGAGCAGTCAATGGGAAAATGACAAGTGTTGGGGAAAGAGAAAGACTGAAAAAATGGCAAGATAGGGAATGCTTTACCACTTCAGCACAAATTTAAGTTAATAGTGAACTGTAAGCTTAACCTCATCATTACAGAACAATACATTGAAAGTTTACACTCAGATGATTGTTTATTCTGATTCTTGCCAGCCTTTGTAAAATTCAGTGAATTTGAAGTGAAAGATCCTCATAGAAGTGGATGGTATCATATGCTATAGCAGTGTTTTAGATTCTAGGGAATATTTAGTTGTGAAAACACTGGTGACTCTGGACCAACAAATGGATAAACAGAAGTTTCATTAAAAATATACTGAATTCAACAAAATGCTTTTTTCCTTAAATTTCAAAACCATATTTTTTTTATAATGAGATGCCATTAAGGTTAAATACAGGAAAGCATTTTACTACCAAAGCTGTTTGCTTTCTCATTTGTCCAATAGGCAATGCTTCAATATTTACTACATGGATGTACCCATTTAATTGCAAAATAATCACTGTTCTACTGTCACATGATGTGTGTGTTGCAGCTTTAATTGGAGAAAATTGCAATGAGTTTGATAGGTAATAGCTCTATTTAACTAGGATGAGTTTAAAATTCTTCATGTGTTGGAGAGTAGGGCAGAGAGAAACCTGAGGGTCATCAAGGACAAGCGCAGGGTCCTGCACCTGAGGAGGAATAACTCCAAGTACCAGCACAGGCTGGGGACTGACCTACTGGAGAGCAGTTCTGTGGAGAAGGAGCTGGGAATCTTAGTGGATGACAAGTTGACCACGAGCCAGCAGTGTGTCCTTGCTGCCAGGAGAGCCAATGATATCCTGGGGTGCATCAGGACAAGCGTAGCCAGCAGATCAAGGAAGGTGATCCTGCCCCTCTACTTGGCCCTAGTGAGGCCACATCTGGAGTGCTGTGTCCAGTTCTGGGTTCCTCAGTACAGGAAGGACAAGGAGCTTCTGCAGAGCGTCCGATGGTGACTACAAGGATGATTTGAGGTCTAGAGCATCTCTTATGAGGAGAGACTGTGGGAGCTGGACCTGATTAGTCTGGAGAAGAGAAGACTGAGAGGGAATCTCATTAACACATATAAATGTCCCAGAGGCAGGTGCCAAGAGGGTGGTGCCAGACTCTTCAGTGGTGCCCAGTGACAGGATGAAGGGCAATGGTCATGAACTAAAACACAAGGCACATGAGGGAGAACTTTTCATTGAGGGCAGCAGAGCACTGGAAGAGGCTGCCCAGGGAGGTCATGGATTCTCGCTCCCTGGAGACATCCAAAACCC
>VXAX01000822.1:87766-93467 GCA_013399835.1 Leptocoma aspasia
TATATTTCTTTTAGAAACAGTGATGGTTCTGGCCTCTACTATGCCAGAAAATGTCAAATATATTTGATGAAAGTATTAGGAGCCCACAAATAAGACTAATTTTATTTTCAGACATCTTGAACTAAACATTCTAAAATAGAATTGTGTTTGTGCCAGGAAACTACATTTCTAGAGAAAGCACTTATCATAGCAATAGTCTGATGAAGATTACTAAAAAATGGGTGCCAGATTAATAATAAGTAAAACCATATTATATTAGTATTCCACAGGTATTGATCGGTTTTGCAATTTAGAACTATGAAAGGCTTTTTTGACATTCACTTGTTGTCTTCCAAGTAATAGCTTGTTCATGGACAATCGTGAAAATGTTTGGAAACTAAATGAATACTATATTTGCAAAAGATATATTTGAATTATATCTTTTTGGTGTTTTCTCCCTATTATAGGAGATTTGTGTGACCTTCATTGAATATAATAGCATAATTTCTCATTAAGAGTCAAAACCTTTGGAGCTTATAAGGGGTTTTGCTGTATCCTGGAGCACTTTCTCTAGCCTTATATTTACACTATTCTGAGCTCTGTTGTCCAAGAAGTAGAAATTATATTGGTGCAAATGTGGTAAAATAGCAATCCAATTAGCACTATACTCATTTTAACACATATGCAATATGTAACAAAAATCTAAAAGTTGTTTGTAACTGTGAAAAACCTTCTTGGTACACAGTACTTCCTAGTGTAAGCTTTTTTCAGGACAATTAACCTTAGCATATAGAGCAGCAGCTCTGAAAATAAATACACTGGAAAACACAGAAGAAAGACATCATGGTTAATGCAAATTAATGTAATCATAGATTCAGAAAAAATAAACTACTCCAGTGCCACAGTTTATTTAGTTTTGTTACTTGACAGTCTTAACCTTTCTTTCTATTCTGGTGATTCATATTTATCATCTCCTTTGTTGTGAAATGATTTTACCAAAATATATTTATATTATTCCATCTTTTTTCCATTTTTGATTGATTCCTGAAGCAGAAAAGCCCCAAACAAAATCAAGAATGGATCTATTTCACAATTATGCTTGCTCAATGCACTATGATTTTTTTATTGTGACTGAAGTCTTTTTCCAAGGATCTGTGTGCTACAGACAGATTTTTTTTACCAGAGCAAATTCAAGTGCAGCTTTAGCCTTTCGTACTCAGTCTCCATCGACCTGTCAGAGACATCACAGTGATTGACTGCGCTGGCAGATGTGCCGCTATAACAGGTAACTTGATCATCCAGACCCATCTGTCTCTCAGTCCTCTTCAATTCACACTTTCAAAATTATTAGAGATTAGGGAGGGGTCGGATTCTTTGTTGTGATTTTTTTTAAAATTTAGGATATCTGTATTTCACAAAAGGTTACCCTCAGTATATGAATGGTGATGTACAGTACTTGAGCCATATCCTACTAAGAGGAGCTTGATAGCATTGTTCTGTGTCAGTGTTTCAGATCTGGGTTAACAATACCCAGAGAATTTAAAAACTTGCTTGTATGGTGTCTAAAATTAAGGATAGTTTTTTAGAACCACAGTGGTAATAATAGAATGATGTTTCAAAGATATCAGTTCCAATGTGAGACAGATGGGCTGTTTAACTGCGCTTAGTGAGAGGAGAGGATCTGATTCAGTGGGAGTATTTTCACGTCTTCTCTTCAGTGCCCACAGCCTGGCAAATGTTGTGACATCATTAAGCTGAACTGCTGATTTTAGATGGGTCTGGAACAAGAACGGGCAGGGGTAACTCAAGCTTCCTGCTGAAATGTAGTTAACTAATTTACTCGTGTCACTATTTCTGATAATTACTTTTCACCAAAATATTTTGCTGTGCTTGTGTGTAGAGGATTTCATTCCACAAGTCAACACCCTAAGTGTTGTAGCCTCACAGGATCTATCAACAGCTTCTATTAAGAGAGAATATAATCTTGGTGAGAGCAGTGGCTAACACTTCTCTTTTCTATTTCTCAGTAAAGTCTACTGCATACTCACTATCAAGGGATGTACATTGGCACAGATGACATAGTTCACAATATAAGGGGAAGTAACATACTGAAGCAAGCAAAACAAGGTAAAATGAATGACAACTGACAAAAAAGCAAGTGAACTCAAAATATTTTTTTTCAAATGAGAGGAATAAAAATATGTTAAGTGTGTACATAAGCAATGACACATGCAGAATAAAAAGAGATAAATAGTGGGGGGAGGGGTAGAGGACTAAGGAATATGTTAAACTAGAAAAGACCTCTCAGGTGCATATTGGCAAAGCTACTGGAGCATACTAGAAACTGAGGTGATGTTGGGAGCCACAGCAGCAAAATTAAAGCTTCGTTCATTCCTGAAAATTATGCTTAGCATCCTGGACCTACAACTTTAGCAGGATCTAAGCCACTCAGCCTGTGCTTGTCATTTCATTAACAAATTTCAATGACTAAATGAGACCAGTAGGTTTTTTATGAAGGAATCTGTAATTATGATCTAATTGTTTTGATTTTTGGAATGGGAAAAAAATCAGAAAAATATTCACTTTTACTATGTTACATGATATGTGTGGAGGGTTTCTGGTGTACAGTCCTTTGTTCCAAAGCCAGCAAACCAGGTAGCATGACAGTCATCACCTTGTCATGATTCATGGAACAGAGCACTGGAGCAATCCAACACACAGCTGAATACAGACAGCTGAGCATTGGCACAGGCAAGGGAAAGGTGTAAAGGACTCACAGGAGATTACTCTGTGGATTAACCAGTTTTCTTTTTTCTAAATGCACACCTGTGCAAGAATGGCACAACCTGTTCTAAAGAGAATTACAACAGTAGTGTGGGGAACAAAAATGCCAACCTCACTTCTTGGGTGTTCAGGCTGGAGATCAGGTAAAGATTTGAAGAAACGAGTTTTGAGTAGAGAAAGTTGCTGTGGGTGCTTTGTGACAGAATTGCCTGGCCGTGTCTCTGTATGGTTGCAAGCCAAGGTAGGCTTCTTCCAAGAAAGCTGCTGCTTTATTTAACGTACATCTTAAGAATTCCTGGGTAAGTAATACTGATACTGCATTGATGTGTTACAGGCATCTTCTATGTCACTCTTGAATAATACTTTAGGTAGATTTTAGATAACTTATTAAATAGGTTCTTTGTGCACTGATATTTAAATAACAGGCATGGAAATTCTAAAAATTCCACCCCTATTTATTGACATATCAAGTGAAATATACTATTTTCTGAATGATTTTTTTTCTCAGCTGGCATGAAAGTTATCTAGAGACTTACTTTTGGGACCTCATGGCAATCAGCATCCTTAAAACAGTAGGCTAAAAGTCACATCCAAATAAAATCCATTTATAACCAGATATTGACGCAGAAAATTCTGAACTTGACCTGAGTTTTTATGATCCCCTCCTAACTTAACAGTAAACATGTTAAAAT
Organism: Leptocoma aspasia; assembly: GCA_013399835.1. NCBI lineage: Eukaryota > Metazoa > Chordata > Aves > Passeriformes > Nectariniidae > Leptocoma > Leptocoma aspasia. The sequence continues at coordinate 91,222 of VXAX01000822.1, forward strand.
ATGTATATACAGTATGGAAAATATATGTTGATATGTGGTCTTTGTACAGTGCTGAGAAATTAATGAGATACACAGGTAAGATGTCCTATAATTAGGTGGCCATGACTGTTTAAAAAATATTAAATCTGTAAAAATATTTCATGGTCACAAAATCTAATCAAATGATAATGAACTATACTTAAGTCTACTTTATATTAATATAGAAAATATCTGTCCCAGTGTATCTTTCACTGCTAGGTACCAGTCTTCCTAAATGAATAATCTAGTTTATCCGTTTGATCCAGTGAGGTGCACACTCACGGAACTGTCTTTCAAGATTCAAACAGAAAAATATGTCTCTAGAAATGCTGTTCTGCATATGATAAACCATAAGACAATAGACCTGGAAAAAACAGTAGAGTGGGCTTGAATAATACGAGAGTGGAAGTACAGCCATTTAGATAATAGAACTAATGATGTGATTTGTGGTAAGTCAATCTCAAGATTTCCTTGGTCAGCTCTTTGATAAATCTGTTTTTGGTACAAAGGAGAAAATTCATTCTTTAGCACTGTGATTTAGTCTTCTGTCTTAATCAAGCATAACCAATAATATTGATTCTATGTTCTTTTAGGGCAGATACCAAAAGATATCTGAAAGGTACACGAGAGTTGACAATGCAAAGCTAAGAATGAATTTTGGACCAACATGTTTCGCTACTGTAGGGCCCTCATATGTCAATTGAGGGAAATTTGTCTAAGCAGATTGAAAGCATCAGTCTCCTTCTTCACTTAAAATGTTTGCAGAATAAATTAAGCGTTTTCTTTGTTCCATTTTTGTGTGCACCAGAATACACATCTATGTAAACTAGAAATTATTTTTTACTGTATTGTGACTATTTTATGGGGTTTTTTTTTCTGCTTATGTTTTCCCTTGCAATTCTAACAATTCCCAAAGTTAATGTAAATACACCTAGACTGAAGTTTTGCTATGGTAGATTTAACTTGAAATACATAAAGAGGACTTGAATCAAGGAATTAGAACTCACAAGTTAGCAGTCCAACAGCTTGCTTAGTACTGTTTTCTTATGGTTTTCTCCTCTCAAAGCTTCAGTGGAAAGGATAGAAAGTGACACTCCTACACTGAAGCCATTCTGTAGGCCATCTCCTTGAAAAAAAAAGGAAATGTAGAATTAGTCACCCATAGGCAACGGCAGAAAAGGAATTGCTTGCTTGTATTTCACAGGAAAGGCAATTATATAAGAGGGACACCATTTTGTCTTTTAGAAGACTGTAACAGATGCATTGCACTTTTTGAGGTTTTTGGTGCATGTAATGAGACTTGGAGGATCAGCTGTTGAATAACTTCCAGGCAGTTGGGTGAAGAAATGCCTGATTTATAGCACCCACTTTCATTTTGGTGGAAGTCAGGTGCTATCCTCACAAAAATATGAATCCATACCTAGACAGGTATGAATAAGTACCTCAAAAACTTTGAAGGTAAAATATGAGGAATCTTCCAGAGGTCAGAACAAATAACCAACTTTAGTTGTAGGCACTTGGCAAGTGAAGATCCCTTCTTCACATAAGAACTTGCTAATTTTTTATCTGGCCCTACGATCACTACAGGAGATGCCCTCCACATAATAGTAGATTTCTGCTCCTAACAATGGCATACACCACAGCATGTGAAATGAGAAAAATCCTTTAAGTTGTCACTGTGTAAATGAAAAAGGGAAGGTGATCTCCGAATGTTGCCTTTCCCTGGGACCTCAGATCTCAGACTGTCCTAAGCTTCAGCCAACATCCTCTCCTTCAGTCCTCAGCGCTAAACCATTTCCCAGAGTTATGTCATGAAGTCCTGCATTTAACAAAAGAGGAAAGTGGGCATATTTTTCTTTCAAAAAGGACCAAGGGGCTATCCATATGTGTAGTGTTTTAGAATTTAGACCTCTCATTTATACAGAACATGTATGTTCAGTTTGTTTGTTTCAGTTTTTTACTGAAATAACGCAGCAGAATATATTGGAGTTTTTTTTTCTTGTGGAAGATTATAGACACTTTGCATCAATATACGTGTCTTTTGCAGTACATTTTCATTTTCTGTAAAACTTTTCCATTAAAGTTGTAACAGGTCTTGAATTGGAGAGCAAAACAAATATGTGAATAAACAGAGACATCAGTTACCTAAAGGGGAGGCCGCTTGCCTATGATAAATAAATTTAGATTGCCTTTGCCATTAGTCACTTTAAAAGCTTTCCTTTTTTTTT
>VXAX01000822.1:93473-165973 GCA_013399835.1 Leptocoma aspasia
TTTTTTTTTTTTTTTTTGGCATGTACTCAAACATACAAGCCTTTAGAGAGCTTTGATACCAAAATTTTTGGTACATTTCAGGTGCCCATAGACTGCTCTAAAACAGGAATTTTTTAAAAACTCATGTTTATAAACTATTAGTCACACTCTTCTTATCTGAATTTACACTCTAGTATACAAACAGCTCTAGATTATAATGACAGTCCTATGTGTCAATTGGTATGTAAAACCTTGGATTTCACTGAAACTGTATCATGGAAGATTTTTAATATTTGGAATTTGACATGTGCTCGAAAAAGTATCTTGATTAAAAAAAAAAAAGAAAATAGCAACAACAATAAGCCAAATCAACAACACAACCAGCTTTCTAGTTATCAAGTTATGCTTAGTATTTTTTCCAAAAGACCTCTTCTGAAGAATGTTTGGCTCTTTCAGACTGTGTTTTCTTCTGTTTTCTGAAAGATAGCTATAGGTCTATGCATATTTTATCTCTGCCCTTTTACTGCTATTTCTAGCTAATTATACCAATACAAGAAGCCTAAAGCAAATATGATTTTAGCAGTTTATTATATGAAAAATATCTTGCCCTTAGTGTACACTAACAAGATCTGTTCATGCAATTATTATTAGCAAGGACTCCACCTACTGGTTCAAATTATGCCAGGCAAGTAATCACAAAACTAGTTCATGCTCTAGGAAGAGCTTTGCTGCCTAAAGGTGCAATCATTCTGGTCTCCAGTAATTCTAGTATGTATACATCTTCTGTGGAAGCAATCAGGTATACCTAAACCTTTATACTGCTCTTCAAATTCATCAGCAGAATTCACACAATTTACTTTCACAGATGATAATCCTATCTAATATTTCCCAACCTTAGCTGTAAAAATCAATTGAATGTGTGCCAATAAAACCAAAAAGTCCAAAAACCATGGGATGTTTTTCTTTTGGTATTACTTACATGTATGATATCTAGAAATGAATTTATAGAGAAAGATTAAAAAACCCCATTAATAAAAACACAGCCTGGCATAGTAAAAGTAAGGACTGAGAAACACGTAAACGCTGATTAAGCTCCTAATTCTTCACCTTCACAACCTTGAAAAGGCAGTAGAGGAGAAAATACTGTGACAGAGTGGTTAACTTTTTAGCAGAATTAAGATGAAATAAAGCAGTTTTTGTAAATTAGCCTTCTTTTTTAAGATATACACACACACGCACATACATGTGTCAGCAAGCCATCTCTATTTATTTTTCAGTACAACTTGTTATGCAATTATTTGCGTATAATCTACATAATGGCTGGATATTATTACTTTCACACACACATTTTCCACTGAAATCTATGGGACATTTACGTATTCAGGGAACGCACAATTGCTTCTATTCATGTATAGTCTAATACAGCAAATGACACAGACTCATAGCTGAAAATCAGATTAGGTATGGATGCAGAAGCCAGAGCTGCACCAAAATAGCATTGCTTTAAGAAATTATGTTGCAAGAAGGTACAATATTTTTCCAGACATATATATACTGCAGTGTATAGGTTTCTTAAATAATCGTTTGCATTTTGTCATCAAATTTCCAACAAGTACACTATCAATAATGAGGCTTCTCAAGTATGTTCATTTTTTTTGATATGATGAGCTCTTCTGCTACCAGCAACGTTATGTTGTGTTAGCTGAAGCAAACACCAATACACTATGGTACCATGTGACAGGAAAGTCATCCACTAAGGTCCAATGATTGCCTTTCCTGGCCATTCCAGCTGCTGCTTTTCAATACTGCGTAGAAGCCTGACAGAATAGTACACACATCAATATCAACAAATGTAGTTGTAGTTGTAGAGTCAGTCTTTTCAGGAAAGAGTTTTAACACAAGGAAAAAAAAAAAGTAGCCCACTAAATAAACACAAAACAAAGAATGTGGAAACACAGCACAAATCTACCCAACAAAATTTACCTGACCCTTTAAAGCTCACCAAAACATGACAGAAGGTCCTCTTGATAGTCTGTATCATATATATGTTCTGAGACTGTGCTGCCCATATGTTCAATAAAACTGTTGAATCTCAAAGTTATAATAATTTGCAATGAGGTGCCAGAACCAATTATTAAATATCATATGATCCAGCAGAGATGAAATAAAAATATACAGGGTCGATTTTACTGGCTCTGACTGTTGTGAAGATTATAAAATACTTAGAATTGCAGTTTAACTTAAGGGGAGTCTTAAACACTTCCTTATGCTTAAATTTTGCTCACAGCAGAATATCAGAAGCCAAATGCAGATGGTACAATTTCCTAGGTACAAAGACAAGACTGCCCTCATCGTTATTGATTTGAATATCAATTTAGTAAAAAAAAAAGATATGCTATTATGATATCCTTTAATAGTGTAAACCTTTGTTCAAAAGAGCAAGTGACAGCCAAAAGTACAATTCAAGTGAGAAAAAAGGTACAGTGTGATTAGATCAGTGAATGATACCATCTCAGCCAAATAGCTGCCTATAGTGTGGAAAAAGAAGACATTTAGGACTAAGTGTAAACAGTCATTATTTATTTACCATGACATCTCTTAAACATGAATGAGTGAATGTTTTAAATACTAGTTTCCATCTTTTAGCCAAGGTCAGCTGTTTCACACTGGTCTGTGCTTTTCCTCAAGCTGTAAAACCTAGAGGTTGATCTGAGATCTTTATATTATTTTTAATTGTCATTAAATACCAGGGAGGAGTTAAGCTGAAATGATTATTTAGTATGTTCTCAATAAACCCACACAAATATGCTTTCAAATCAACTACAAAGCATTTCCCTACTCTGGGTGTTTAAGAATTAGATCTTGTATTATACAATAGGACAAGAAAAGTTTTAATTTTGGCAGTGAATGCAAACCTGATCTTAATGTATTATAGATGCAAGTATCAAAATGTTGCTGCTAAAGGAAAAAAAAGGTATTTCTGCCCTCAGTTATTGGAGTATTGCAAGAATAGGACCATGTTTGTCTATGTATGTTTACAGCACCTGTCAGCCGATACACGAGAAACAAGAAGAGTAATGTAAACTGATCCCCGCCTTTTGCTGAATATTTAATGCAGTCTGCTGGAAAGAAAAGCACAAACATTCTACTTTTCCAAAGCCTGTCTTCCTTGCCCTCTTCTAATTTTCTCTGGGGAGGGATGGGTTTCAAACTTGGTCAGTGCTAGTGCCCATTTGCTTCTAGATCTTTACTTTTCAGTCTTGGCTTTCTTCCTGTCTCCTGAAACTAAATTTACTTCATTTTAGCCACCTCACAGCAGACTTGTGTGTATATATTTTCAGGGAAATCTGATTGTCTGTATAGATTTTTAAATCATCTTTCAGATCAAGTTCAGAAATTTGTAAACTGTTGTGTTGCGTCAGGCAATAGTGGAACACAGACCTCAGATGCACATCACCCAGTACTATAAAGTGATCTTTAAATGAGACAACTAGGGTATAAGTAGATTAAAGTGGCCAATAATGGGAAAACAAGTGCCCATTCCAAGTGCAATTGTAAGAAATTTAAGCCTCAGGAAGTTGCATTATATATTTTATTAAATTGAGGGTATATTCACACTTATTGTGGCTTGAAATTTGAACCAGTATTTTCTCTCTTCAGTTACCTTACTTTAGGATTCCTTAATGGGCTGAAGATGTAATGCATAATATCATATGACTGCTTTAAGTTTTCAAGTTAGTTTCTCAAGAGTCATAATTTAATTTAAATTGACAACTCTACAATAAACCACTGTTCTTTCACAGCAAACAGTATCTGACCTAAAATGCATGTAACAAGACCCTAAGATTCTAACAAAATCCCACTTCTTTGTCAGTTTAACCTTGTTTACAACAGAAAACATCTAATTTTGGGAAGTGCTACCAGTCAGCAGTATGTAAAGCATTAGCTTTCAACAGGATTTACATCCTTTTTATATTCAGTCTACTGTTTTTCCAATAATCAGGAGAGAATGGAAATACTATCAAGCTTCCCACTGATGTAAAAAGAATGAATTTGTGCATATTCCAACAGAGTGCTTTTTCAAAGTGTATCTTTAATGTTATCTGTTAACATAGGAAAATAGAGAATCTGAGCCGTGCCAAACAAAATAAACGGTGCAAGGAAAAATCACTTTAAAAACTATATATAGCGCACTATGTAAAATATTAAACCTTGTGATTTCTAAGAGGCTAAAGGTTTGGTTAATCAAAGGAAATGAAAGAGGTGTGGCCTTTGCATCTCTTATTCAAAGAGTTATAGGTTACTTTGCCAGTTTCAACACCAACATCTCTGTGAGTGTCAGATGCATTCCCTGATGTGACTCAGGAGCTGTATTGAGTCTGGTCAGCTACCTGTGGAGAAGTCACTGCAGGTAGTTGCAGATGGAAAATATAAAAATAATTATTTCCTCTTAGTGCTGATTGATTTAACAGCTCCATAGTTCCACCTTCCTGAATCTTGGAATATTGTCCTGGAAACTTCAGAATAACATTTTATGCAAAGATGCGTCTGCCAGGTTTGAGAGGAGGACCGTTTGTCCACTGTTATTTTAGTGTATTTTTATGGGAAGGAACCTGTTATTTCCTTTATGCGGAACTGTCCTGAGGTAATCCCTACATGGCTGAAAAACACCATAATTAAAAAAAAAATCTCACACAATGCCACCAACTTTTAGGTTCCAGAGATGAATATATTGTCTCCACAAGTTATAAAGTGCCACTTACAGGAAGGATTGGATTCTTTGAATATCAGAAGTACTATTTCTCACAGGACTAACATGAGCTTGTTTTTGCAAAACCATTGTGTTTGAGATTTAATTTAGTCATAAAATTTGATAAGAATTTGAAGAGCTATTGGATTAAGAGTTGTAAAGGATGACTGTTGAATTAAAACCATGAAAAAAGTAGCATCACTCATGATATTCAAGTTTTGTCTTGGGTTCTATCACATACTAATGTTGTGTTTTCTCCTTTAATGTTGTATTTTCCCTGTAAGTTTGGTGTTTTTCAGCAGTTTGTCCTCTGTCAATGAGAAGGGTTACAGATTCATGGTGTGCCAGGAATGGTTGCATGTATTAATTTTGTGTGCATTCCTGTGTCCATATGTATACTCAAACACACTCACAAATATATGTATAATTTAATTTCTAAATGTTTTGGAGTTATTTTAAATGTCCATAAAAATGCCTGTTATTTCTGTTAATAGCAGACAATATAGCATGCTATATTCACCATAGCTCGAGAAAAAGGTGAAGTTGAAAAAAGTTTGCAAATCTTTAATATGGATTGATAGGGAATATTTTCCAATATTAACCCTATATACTTGCTGAAACATAGGACTTATCCTGGCAATGGTATTTTTGCTCATCTTCCTAGTGAATATTTATGACTTATGGCTCATTACACTCCTAAAACACAGTGCAATTCCCAGTATGTGAGTGACTTTCAGTTGTAATAAGATAGAAAATATTATTCACAGATGTCAGAGGCAGGAATGAGTGATTCACTGTAGTGTGGAAAGGGAAGCAGAAGACTGATGCACTGCTATATAAGTTTAGGTTATTTAGATTTGGTGGCAGATTTCAGTTGCTACCTCCCCATACAGTCAACAAAGTGTCAGAAAGCAGCTCAGGGTACCTAGCAACCTCTGTCTTTTAGCTCTGTAGGAGTTCTTTGATGAAGACAGCTAAATGTGATGCCCTCCAACAAAAAAGAGCCTGAAATGTTGCGATGCTCCACTATTTCAGAAAATATACACATGATGTTTCGTTTTTGTAGAGGCAGAGGAGCAAAAAACTTGGAATTAGGACTAACGAATACTCCATGAGGTTCTTTGCCTTATTTAAGAGAATATTTTTAGGTTTTGAAATTCCCCAAGCCTTATATTATCTATGCTTTATTCTAGCTTAGATTTCAGTGAGAAGCAGAATACTCTTATGTGTCTATGATGAAATGTGTTGACACTAGGAAATAATTAGAATAGGACTGATTCCATACCCATTGGGATCAATGAAAGGGCTGACTGACTCCTGTGTGTGTTAGTTCATCCTTACATTGTGTTTTCACTCTCTTTTTAAGGTTTATTCTTCTTATAAAAGAAATATATCCTTGCATTTTTTTGCTGGTAGCGATCAATAACAGTAAAATAAGGATAGAGAACAAGTTTAGAATAACAAGTAAATGTGATTATAATATGCTAGAAGTAAATAAATGCTAACAGCATTAATTTCTTAAGATTAAAAGTTAACCTGTGAGAAGTATAAGGAAAGAATTGTGGGTAAAATCTCTTTGGGGGAATGTATCATGATTAAGATTTCTAGTCAATGGGAAAGAAATCTATATCCTGCAGATGGCAGTTGCATTTCCTGTTGCTTGTTTGTCAAACTCAAGCTTAATTGTGTACGTGATTACTTTGCTTGATGTTGGGTCTATCATCTACAAGAAAGTACACCATTTTTTCCTTTCTTCTTGAAATCCTCTTTTCTGCAGTTCTTTCCTAACTCTAAATACTAAGGTTGAGTCAAAATTTTGTAGGGAAATGTCTGTCATCCCTCTGCATTCCAGGCATTTAATTGGAACTGAAAATGGGGAATAAACAGAAGGTTTGGGACCTTTCTCCACCTGCAAGGGAAGATATTACTATGAAATCACAAAGCTCTCTTTTTTGGGCTGTCAGCTTTCTTATTAATGTTCCATTAAGGGAATGGTTCAGTCAAGAATTAGGACAAAAATTCAAAAAGCTGAAGTCTCCCAGACTTTTTTTAGTAGAAGACAAGGACAATTTGACATCTCAACTTCAGCCTTGTTCTGACTCACTTCTTGAAGAACTTACAGAAATACAACTCCAAAGAATGTTAGCTTTTGTAATTAGTCTTATTATTTCTCGAAACACTGACAATTGGGGTAAGATCTTTTCAGAAAGTTTGAAGAAAAAATAGGTAATTAAGAAAGAGGTGGTGAACTCTGAATGGAAAATCTATGCCACTATTAGAATCTCTAATGATAGCTGCCCAAAGCACTGATTTTCTGTTACCATATTATAAAAAGTTTTAAATTTACATCTTGGTTTAATTTTTTTTGGTTTAGAACCAGGGATTTGTCTTCTGTTGAATTCTCTCCTTCATAGCTTCTATTAAATTTTATATGTATCAGCCACAGAGAAATCCTTGAAGATATGAAATAAATTTCACATCATGCTTTGAGTGCTTTTCTCTCTAGCAATCTGTTTCTTAACATAACACAAGCACATGCAAATGGAGCCAAAGCAGACTGGTGTTCAGAATTAAGCAGAAACCAAGACAGCACTCTGTCTTAATTTCCAGCTATGGTCTCACAGGTGTGAAAATCAATAGAAATTGCCCTATGAATGCTTGAAAAATGAATGGAGACAGTGGACCTGGAAGGGCTCACAAAAGATATTGAATCCTTCTTGACTTTAGGCTACACTCTTGTCAGTCCTCTCTCCATGGGCACTTCAAAGTACAAATAACTCCTAGACCTTTGAAACTTACCTCACAGTTTTCAGAACACTAATATTTAGTTGTATGCTTCTGGAAGAAAAGTTGTAGTCACAGACTATGGAAAAAATTATGTGCAGGTGGGCTGCCATAATTCAAGAATTTGACTTCATTTAGCACAGGAAGCTGAGGGTGTGAAAACATTAATGCTGACACACTATCCAGATGGCTAGTTTACCATGTGCAAGAAGACAGTACGGCAGTGATTATGCTGGAGCCAAAAATTACACGTGGAGATGGAACAAACTTCAAAAAGTCAGTCTCTTAAACGTGCCATTATACAAATTAATCTAAACTGATATGTTCATCTATTGCCCTACTAAAATATTACTGGTAGAATATTACAGGCAAGCTGTTCTGAAAACAAAGATATTATCTTATTGCTATCTTTACGATGCCTGAGGTGCTCCATCACAACTTTTTTGTACATCCAGTCTTCATAGCGTTGCTTGAGAGTCAGTCTATGCACTTGAAATACATAGATGTGTATTAGGAAGAACACAGCAGGTGAAGGGAATATTAGCACATGTAAACAGGCTTTCTAAAGAAAAAAGAAATGTGATACTTTTGGGTCAAGAGAAGGAATCTTAAAGGAACTTATAGATTCCTACAATCATCTACTCAAACCTGATAAGGACTGGAAGTTCCAGCTCTGAGCAAAATCATATTCTCTCTGCTCAGGAATTATTTCCTTACTCAAAAGACTAGTTTAAGTCAGTTCTTTCAAAAACATATCATGTTTATTCTGGCTCTACTAAGTAATCATTGGATTAAAGCATACTAATTTTGAAAATATTGCCAGATTTGTTCCTAGAAAATTCTGATACTGGACAATTTAGGAGTTTCTAGAAATCCCGTCCTAGGATTAATGCTAGGAATGTAAAATGTTAATTTTTAAAATGTGAATTAACCTTGCAGACAAGGTTTTATTTTCTTTGATGGAGTAATGTGTTCCTGCAGTAGAAGTAGTAGAGGGTAAATCCCCAGAACTGACATAACTGAAAGCAGTAAGCAGAGCAATATAATATTTAGGAAGCCCAAACATTTGTCTTTACTGAAAAGATTAGGTTTTTCTCTTCTTTTCTCTCACTATTTTGTTATTCATACAAACTAGCGTATAAGTGCTTTGACTCAAAGATTTGCTTTTACTGTGTGCTTTTATAGCACTCAACCCAATGGGGCTCCAATTCCAATTGATGCTCCAGAAATAATCTGAGTAGACAACAAAAAATTTTTTCTCTTTAAATATATGTTTGAAAAGCAAGGAAGACTTTGTTATCATTGTAAATGAAACAGATATTTTATCAGAATATAGCATAACTAGGTCTGACACAGCTCAAAACATCTAAATTAGGAGTTGAAAATTAGCTATTTGTGAAACCCAGTTGCATCAGACAGAATTTTAACTAAAAGATGGGAGAGTAGATTTTGTGGAACAAGTTTCAGTTCAGGAGAAAAGAACACAAAAATTCATGATGCTGAACATGTGATGGATAGTTTTCCTAAAAAAAACCCAAATTTGTTAGAAAAGTCTATGGTGCTGCCGCAGATTTCAAGAATTTTACCAAATGTCTGCCTACCCAAAGCAAGGTGATTCACTTAAATAATGTCAGACCAGAAACTCGTGCATCAAGCAAAGCATTGAAAAATCCTGAGGACAGGTCAATTTCTGTGGCTTGCTTCATTGCAGGTAGGTATCTGCAGTCTTCCTTTTATCCTTTGAATGGTGGTGTGATTTGGTATTCTGTTTTCTTTCACAGAATTTTTCCATATTTGTTTTAAAGAAAAAAAGCCAAAACAACATGTTTTCTCAATATTCTTCTACCTACATTTTTATTTATTTAGTTAGTCAGTTAGTTATTTTTGTTCCATTTTTAGCAGAGGTAAGAGCGATTTTTGAAGACTAAAGCGAGGTCAACAGAATTCAGATTCCTGGTCTTCTACTGACACTGCCTGCCACAGTGTCCAATAGAGTTCCATGATTTCTTCATTGGTTTTTAAATCTGGGCTGTTGCTCACTTGGCTGTTAGAATGTAAGATTCTTGAGGTGGGGACCACCATTTTTTTGTGTTAGTGCAGAAGAGTAGTGTGAATCTAGTACATGACATTTAGAACAGCGTGTAGTAAATGAATTGAAATTACAAGAAATTGATGTCTTTTCAATATCCTTGCTCTTTTAAACCTCTTAAATGGTTTTAGTTTAACTTTTTTTCAGAATTATCAGTCTAAATTAGATATTCAGCATGAAAAATTAAAGTCTGAAACCGTTAGTCTGGCAAACTTACAATTAACTGAAAGTAACCACATAAGGAAAAATTTCAAGCAGCTCTGAAAATAGGTCCTATATTCCTCATCAATAATGTAACAACAGATACATTTAGGCCAAGTGTTTAGTAGTAAACAACATCTAGCTAAATTTTCTGAAGAAAACATTAAAATTTTTAAAACCTCAGCTACTGTGTCTACCTGAGATCAGTTTCTCAATTCTGTTATGGGCATTTGCATGCACTTAATAAATGTCTTTTTGGAAGTTTCTTCAATAATTTTTCAAGGTGGTTCTATGGTGCAATGAATCTTATTCACCGTTTTCTATACCAATGTCAGTAGATACTGGCACAGAAACTTTTTTCATTGAATTCCAGCAGAGACACTGTTGGAAAAAAATTTCTATAATCTGTGAAAGTCAGATCACACAGCCTAACTTGGTTTAGACCTGTAAGTGTCTGGGTTACCTGAGTAGGAACCAAAAAGTCTGGCTGCTGACCGTAAACAGGAGAGGGAGCTCCAGAGATGCAAGAGCTATTCATGATGTTTTATTTTGTAATATAGTCACATCAGAGATGCTTCATTTACACAAAGAAAATGCCAATAGAGACTTTGAGTTAAATATCAGATACATAACAGAAATCTTGCCTTGGAGAGTTAGCTGATTTTGTTTTGCTTTCATGTGCTTTTTGAACTCTTCCCATAAACCAAACCACCCTTGCCATTCAGAGCTTGAGTCTTTCCAGAGTCTAAAACGCTCCTCATTGCATTGCTGCATAGTTGCTTCATGTATTAAATGGCTGCAATTGTCATTAGAGACATAGTACTAATCAACACTTACCACACCCAAGTCCATGATGTTTGCATATGATAGATGCCTATGTCTGCATATGATAAATGGCTCTATACTGTCTTTCGTGTTCAGGCAGTGTTTCTTGCACATCTTTTAAACTAAATGGTTTTTGTGTTAATCATGGTTGGTTCTCCTTGGGTTTTAGTTCATATTTTTCTCATTTCATATTCAGAGCTGAAATGTTTTTACTGGTTCATGAAGCTGACGTATAGAACTGGAAGAAAATTAGACAGGTTACTACTTCTTTGCCACAGGAGTAGATCATAAAGAAGGTGTGTAGTGGAAAAGATTGAACTCCTCTCATTCTCTCATTTGATCCATTAAGTCATCTGCTTTCCCTTTTCTATGGTGAGAGCTTTCAATCTGAGCTAACATGATTGTTCTTGGTTTCCCTTATTCTATTTTTTGGGCGTATTATATTTTACAAATTATAATTTTGATTCATCATGAGTTTTGAAGAAGTAAGTAGGAACAAGTTACATTCAGGGACCCTTTACATAATGCAAGCAATGATAACAAGGAACATGTGCAAGCAAAAAACAATGTTACAAAAAATGTTCTGTGACTTTTGTCAATGGGGTACATTTGATATATTTGGCTTTTCAGTGAAACTCACACTAGTCAACACCTGTTCTGTGCACAATTCTAGTTTCCTAGATCTAATCAAGTGTAGACGAAAAAGTGTGACAAGGTGGATTTTAAGCAAAGAATAATCAGTGGAGGGAGGTCAGGAGGACAGAAGAGCTGCAGGATCAGAAAAGGCTGGTATTAATAATTAAACATCAGTAATGTTCTAATTGGACCAATATTTATCTGTCCACTTCTCAAAGTCTAGAATTTTATATGAACTATGGATTAATTAATTATTCTGAAAAGAGGACTCAGGGGGTAATTTCTCTTCATATGGGCTTTACATACAGAACTTGCCAAGAAATACGTCGAGAATTGTTTTAGATGTTACAAAACATTTTAGCTTCATGGCTACTTTTCTCTTTTACAAGACATTAAGTTAAGCTTAAAGGAGCAGATATTAGAATCTAACAGAACTATCTATGAAAAATCATCAAGGACTATGTTCAAAAAGGCTACTTTAAATCTGTGGAATAGAGGCAGCAGATACAGCAGTCTGTATCAAAGAACACTATATATAAAGATCTGTCATTATTATTCACTTCACTTTCTAAGTAGCCAAATTTGCATGACTATTCAGGAAACTAAACGGAATTAGCCCTTTTGACCTCAGGAGTCTTACACAGTTAAATATTTATGAAACATCAGAACATGATAGTGGCTATTATGACTCCTCAATATTAGCAATTAATTTTATTGACAGAACAATAAGGACTGCTTCGTTATCAGTGTGGCAACATCATAATTCACTTTCTGTTTGTTTAAAAAAAATAATCAACAAACCTAGCCACTGCATCTTGCTTATATGAAATGGGCAACCTCTGTCCTGATACAGTTCTGCTGAAAAGCCATGTGCACAATTCATGTATTTCACCACATGTGAGACTGTCATGTTGTCGTAGTACATATTATGCTTTCTTTCTCAAAGCAATAAAGATAATCAATATATTTTTTAAAAGCGTACAATCATTTTCTAAATCAATCAAAAACTTCTTCATGCCATTTAATTTGCTTAATTTAACTCTCTCTTACCATTCTACTGTTATGTTTTGATTTTACTCAGCACGTTGAACGCTTTGTTTTGTTTTCAACAGATGTGGCTTTGAGTCCACTGGAGAACAATTTATGCATTAGACTTAGAATTTTAAATGAACATGCCTTCTAATGATTTCCTAAGTCTAAGAAGACACTTAAAAATTGACACTGAAACCAAGAAAAATTACTTAAGGGATCAGTTACATCTAAAATGATGAAATCAATAACAATATTTTCTCTGGGATTCTTTCTCTTCAATAAGGAAAATCTTTACTTAAGTTAAAAGCCACATTAAAATTTAATCACAATCTGTGTGCTTTAGCAATTGATAATTTCTGGACATCTGTCTTCTGTTTTGTTAAAGTCTTGTGTTCCTTCTGGTTTTGTCTTGTCTTTCACAGCAAATAAAGGTACATTTGAAATTTAAAAAAAATGAAAAAGGGCTTATGATTCAGGCTGGAAAATATCATGGTCTATAATCCTTTGCCTTCTCATTTTTTTTTACAGACCTCATTATTAATCATAATGTTTAAAAAAAGAAAATTATATTCTAAAAATAATCCTGTGTCAAGATAATAAAAATATTATCTCTAATATAAACAACAAACAACCAGATTTAAAAAAAAAAAGTATCGATTCTATTTATTTTAAATAAAACGAAGGTTTATTAGAGTCAGTTTATGCAAGCTGTTTTGTCTTTATTTTTCAGCTACATCTTAACTAATTTAAACATTAACTTAGTATTAGAGTAGTTTTAAAAACAGGAAATATGTTAAGTACGTTTTAAAACCAGGAAATATGTGAAGTACATTTATACACGTTTCTGAAAACTTTTGCCTTTGGAAGGATGAAGGCTTAAGTGTTAAGATGACGTATTTCATAATCTAAGAGCAGATTTTATAGGAACAACTACAGTGATTTCTGCTGTCCCTTGTTTCCTCTGTACCTAATTTCTTAGAGGAGGAGAATAAAGAAAGATTATCTTTCACAGAACTTCCTCTGATTACAGCTCCATTCTGTGATCACCTAACATGTCTGCAGAGACTTGCAGTGATAATCTAGTATTTATTATAGGAGGACTATTTAGGAAAATCAATATGTTCAATGTAGGCTGTGCATTTAAGTCTTGAAGGCTGAAATAGCTGACATAGTGGTCATACTATAGTGTCTTGTGGTAAAACATTTTTCACTCTATTTCAGTGCTTGAGTTAATCAATAAGGTTAACTACATTTGTCAGGATTAGGGTCAATAAAATTTGTACTTGTTCAATATCAGAAGTAATGTAAGTGCTTGTATTTACTTTTGTCATACTTTTCATCAGCTGCTAATTAATTAAACTTCTGCTGAAATTAATAAATAAGTAATAATTAGATATACACATTAAAAAAATAATTCAAAATGAAGCAGATTGCTGTTTCTTGAAAATATAAGTATCCATATAGTATGTCAATTAAGAAAAAAACCTGAAATATTCCAAATATGTCCACAATATGTCCAAATATGTCTGCAATATGTCCAAATGTATGCACAATATTACAAATTTCAGACTATTGCATATTTTAACATATATAGAGTTTAGAATTTGTACATTAAAGATAAATATTCTGAAATAGCTGAAATTGTCTACAGCAACTTTTGAAAATGAGTAGATTTTTTATTTTATTCATCAAACATCTGGACATTATATCCCAAGGCTTTTAAAACAGTAATTTATAACTGGAGAAACTAAAATTATCCAAATTTTTAAAAATATGTTTTTATATGCCTTAAAAGTGACTCAAAATTATTAATTTTCCATTACCATTTCATTTGCAGTATGTTTTAAAATATATTCTTCTATCTTACTTGTAAGGACCTCTGACATTTTCTCATTCTCTTCATCTGTTGCTTTTGAAAATAATTCTATTTTGTATTTTAGAGAAGTTTTTTTTTGACAACCATCTTGCATTTTTTATTACTAGATACCATACTTTTTCCACTACTGAACAGAATACACAGTCAAAGTATTTTTTAAAGCAGAATAAATAATTGTAAATACTGCATATTCATTAGGCACTAGAAGAATGGGGAATGTTATTTTCTGAGGGATGATATCTGCAGGAGTTTTTTTTTAAGCATGCATTCCTTGTAAGATCAAAGCCTATGTAATTGTGTCCTAACTGCTTCCATTTAGGTTAACTGTTTCCATTTTTTTCTTATGCTAGCATTTTCTCTTTAAGTCATGTGTTTTATGGTGTTATTTTCTTCAATATCTATGAGTATCTAATATTTACAAGATCTTTGATTTTTTTACTCAATAAATCTATATCAGATTATCAGTTTACATTTTCAAGCATAAATACAAACATATATGTTAAATGATTCATGAATATACTTTCCTTTCTTGTCTTTTTAAAGAGTTAAAGAGACTAAATCATTTCAAATGAATGCACTAACTGTCTGCTTTTCTGAAAGCAAAAGCCAAATGAGTGGTTAAAAATATTGCAAGTTTGAAAATGCAAATGGTGTTATCCAAATATGCAGCCATATGTCCACAAGACACTCATTTTTTGGAAAATTTTAAAGCTTTGAAGGAGAAATATATTTTGAGATTCATGGCCCTGCTCCCCCCACATCTTAAACGTAATTAGAAAACAAGCACATTAAAAAGAAATGTCAATAATACTAGTAGTACTGACTTTTCTGAATGTCATATATTTTTCTTACAGAAGCACAATTGCTATACTGAATCCAAATGCTTCAACATGCTATAAAATTCTGTATAAAGATTAGGTACTTCTTTGTAAATGATCTTATTTTCTAGAAGCTATTTTTTCTAAACACCTGAGGAGTTCATAGAAGCTCTTCAAGCTTAGAGGCTCACCAAACTTTAACATAAATTAGTTTGTGTAATTTATGCTGCAAAGTTTGTCTAACCTTTAAGCAACTTTGCTCTGCTGATCACAGCATCAGTAACAATGGGGGATATGAGGCCAAATCCAAGTGGTTAAACCCCTAACAGGAAAATATCAATTAATCTTTTTCAATGGAGTTGAAGTATGGGTAATCCTCTCATTAAATAGTTTGAACTTTTCTCCCAGTAAACAAAAGAGGGATAATGAGTGATGTGGTCTGACTTGTTTACATGGAGAATCTTCAAGAGGCTTAGGCTCAGCTTCTCAACACAGGGTTCTTCATAGTCACTTGTCACTAATTGCCCTTTTTAAAGACATTTGTGTCAGTTCAGAAATTCCAAAAAGAAAAGGTTTTCTGGCTTTAAGAATGATAATGAAAAATACCAATATTATTATCTGGTACACATTAATTTCACTGTTTGGAACACTGGTTTCCCAATTCAATAATTAATGTTATTTTATAATTTTTAACAACTTTAAAGCTACTCTTATTTTTCATTGATATATTTTAAGTAAATACAGGTTTTGAAGAAATCGTTCAGGTAGTTTCATTTTGACTTGAAAAGTCAACAGGAAAAAAGATATATTCCAGATTAACTCTTTCACATAAACCCACTGTATTTTCAGAAGTGTGAATTTAATTAGCAATATTTTTTGTGCTTGCTTGCTTCTAAAACTCAGGCTCAGAGACCTGGGTTTTGATTTAGCTTTGCCTAAAAATTCAGATGGAATCAGGCAAGGGCATTCAGTTCTCTGATGGCCTTTCATTGTTCTTCCCAAGACACGTTCTCCATCAGCAAGCTCAGTTACATCAGAATAAGATGAAGTGTTTTAGTATGCAGATATAAGAACCAATTCAGAAACAGTAAGGTTCAGAAATTGTAGCAGGGCTTTGCTGTGATAATTCAGAACCTCAGATCCAGGTAAGGATCCGATCAGGCACAAAATATAACAGCAATTTGATAATTTCCTCTTCAAGTTCTGCTGATACTCATAAAGAAAAAAGTTACAGTACAGATACCAAACCTTCTACAAAACAAAGAGCTTCTATTTTCTCCTTTAAAAAGCTAAGGCCTTTAAAAAAATGAGCCAAGTCAAGTATACACTGTGGCCAATATTTTTTCATTAGGCGGAGAACAAAATTTTAACATAGCATACAAAAATTAGATACATAATTTTGTCTGTGAGGACGATTGCTATAATAAAGGGGAAGTTTAATTCCAAGGAAATTTCTTGTTTCTTGCTGTTTTCATACACAGACGGTTTGGGGCCCAGCATATTCTGCATGTTTCATTTAACAATACTGTGCTAATGAAAATTAAATCACTTCGGGAGAGCCCATGTCAAGCTTTCACAGAAGAATGCAGTGGGTGAATTCATCAAAAGTCCCATCTCCCTCTACTGTAAACTAAATCCTGAATTTGCCTGCTTAGATCAGGAAATTGTTTGTCTCATTTCCATCTGTTATCTCTATTTGATGAGGGTTTTTGCTGGGGCAATGTTTCTCCAAATACATCTGAGTGTCTTTGACAAGTCATCAAAATCCTGCAGATAAAACAGACTATGTGTAAGTAGGAAAATAAAAAAGAGAGCGTAAAGAGGAAATATAGACTGTATATTCTTTAAAATTATTTATTACTTTCCAGAGAGATGCAAGAAGGGATTTCTGAGGAGCTCTCCTGAGAACTACACTGTTCTATCAGCTCTAGAGATAGCTCTCCACTCTGTTTTCAATGGTGTATTAGACCTGTTAGTCTTGCAGCTTAGGTTTGAATAATTCTTCCTAACCTTTTCAGCAAAGTTTATTGCACTGTATTAATAGCTATTAATCTAATTTAAAACATGAAAATGTTTTCTCTTCATCTTTTTTGTCCATATATATCAATTGCTTTAGATTGGTTATTTGGTCTGTTTGAATGTAATTTCATTCATTTTAATTATGCATTTTCATAGAACAGTCCTTATATTAATGACACTGCTTACACATGAGAATGTAGAACTGCGTTTTGTGAAGACTTTTTAGATGTGTTGTGTATATATATATATATATATATGTCTAAATTCACCTAGGAACATCTGAAATAACTTTTAATAAATATCAAATAAAGATACCTTTGTCATTTAAGAAAATGTCAGATGTCTCCCCTAATGTCCTGTCTTTCGTCAATTATCATATTACTCCCTGGAGCTGCTAGTGTAACTTGAAGATCTCTTACAACCAGAAACTAGACATAGTGTTCTACTAATATAGTTTTGTTCATTTTCTGTTAGCTGTAGTCACTAATACTCAGTTTAGAGAAAAATAAAAGTAAAATAAATTATTAGATCCAAGAATTACATTAATAATAAATGGTCTGGTGATTGTGGGAGTCACAGTCTCTAAGGTCATATTTTGTCTAACTGGCTAGCTGGGCATCTAGCCTGGAATTTCTCTACATATCATGCTGTACAGAATCTAACCACTAAATATTTACATCACAATGCAATATCTGATATTTAATAAAAGTCTGAAAATCCTTAAGAGCTCAGTCACAGTGAATTTTCTTCTGTTTGCTAAGGGACTATGTGCATTCCAGCTATGATTATAGTGCCTGTTGATGTGTCTATTCAGTGAAAGAATTTTAAGTTGAATTACCTCACAACTGACATGAATAAGATTGCACAGATGGTGTTTTCTTACATGTATCAATTGATGTGCATTAAGAGGTTAAGCTACAGAAACTTAGTTTCTGACAAGTCTGGGACCCAAAACTCTGGAAAAGGGAAATATTAGGAAATACTATTGTGATGCCTATAGAAATGTTTCATACTTATAGTTTTTAATCCTTTTTTAATCCTTTACTAATGCTGATGAAGGAATTTTAAAATTAGGCCTTTTATTTGCCTGCTTGGTATTTGACTTGATAACAGAATATCACCCACTTTGCTCTTTAGAACAGCTGAGTGGTCATCTAGCTACATAGTTAGGCACCTTACATTCCTGGAAGTAAGTTCTTAAATACAGTTTTGGTTTGTTTTGAACAGAGATACAGCTTTTAATTTTCAGTGTGATTTCTGTTCTAAGTCACTTCAGACCTCATCAAAATAAATTATCTCAGGTGCAGGACATGTTCCTAATGAAACTGCTTGCTATAATGAATCTTCTAGGGCTTCACTACAAAATCCTAAAATTAATGTTAGAAGAATTTTATCTGCTTTTTGGCTGAAAATAGACAGTTATTGTCTAAATAAAAGTATATGTCACATTTCAAGTTCTCTTAACAACTGCAATTTATTTTGTTTAAGCTACATAAAAACAATGTTGAAGTTATATGCTCTGCTGGAAAATACTACTGTTTACCTCAGTTTAAAGAGAGCTATAGGGTGAGAGTAAATCAGTACATTAAAACTGTGTTGTTGTAAGAGATATACAGATGCAAAAAAACTTCCCACCAGTACAATTCCATATCCCTTTTTCATCAACTCTGACACTTATGAACCTTGCACTGAACCAAATTTACTCCCAGTCTGGCAGAAAACTTTCACAAAACCTGTTTCGTTGGGTTAGTTTTCTGCCAGGTTGGTGAGTTGAATCAACTCAAAGCAGAGCCTGCAAAACTCAAGCTCCAGGAAAATGGAGAAGAATGAAGCAGAGGTGAAGGCCAGTTTTTCTATTTTGGCAGCTCTAATGTGTAATTTCACCTTGAATTAATATAAAGGCATTTATAACTGTAGAATACTATAGTATGAAAACATAAATAGAAAAGAACTTCTCTGGGCGTTCAGTCATTACATTATACGAAAGAAGAATCTCTTTCAGCTGCAGAAAAAGGGAGTGATCTTTGCAGGAAGTAATTTAGAGGATAAGTGTCTTGAGAAAGGTAATTCCTAGCAGAAGACAGTGGCTGGTTCTCTGAGAAGATACCTGAATTTGTCTTCTTTCACAACTATGACAAATAATTTGCTGTTTGTTCTTTTATTCCTTCTGTTTAATAGAAAAATAATTAAAATATGGTCAACAACAAAAAATATTCATTGAAGTTTTATTAGAATAATGTATTAAATACAAAGTAGAATCCTCAAGTAGAAAGTGCAAGGTAGTGAGAGAATTAGGAATGGCATTTGGAGTTGCAACATCCTCAAGTGGAAAGGGCAGCAATGAAGGAGAATATTTTCATGGTGCAGTGCTAATAGGGACTCATGGTCTATTCTCATTTATCTTTATTCTGATAACACATATAAGCTCATTCAATACCATCAGCATATGAGGAAGTAGATTGTTTAAACAGCTATGTAGTGAAGGTCATGTTAATTTTATCAGGTAAAAAAAAAATCTTATGAATGTTTTTGGATACTCTGAAACCAGAGTAGGAAAGGGAGTGAAATATTTCTGTTTGTTCTGGCTATTGGGAAGATTCCTAGCTCCTTCTCTGTGAAGGTTTGGAAGGAGACCTTGAGCTGCCATTATGGGAAAGGATGCTTTCCAAGTATTCTTGGTGGGCTTAAGTGTAACACGTATCTGAAGACAATATTCAAAGAATGGATGCCAGTGGTGCTAAACTGAAACTCTGCAGGACGCTGCTTTAATAAACTCCATGGGATGATCAGACAGGGCTCGAGAGAATGGAGTTTTGTCCTAGAATTCGATCACGTGCATAAAATTTAAGTGCAGTAGTTGCCCTGCAAACAAAATGCTACATCATCTGTATAATTTGCATAGAGAATAAGTCTGATTATTGATTTAGTTGATTAAAAACCCTTTTAATACATGAGCCAAACAAGGGGAAGCATATAGAACCCCATAGTAAGGGGAAGGTATTCTTTATCATCGTCAGCACTAAGGAAGTAAAAATAGTAAAAAACAGCTTGGATATGATGGCTCACAATATTATTCATACTCATTTTTATATGGATATGATACCCACTGTTTATATAGTGATGATTGGTAGAATAAGCAGATATGTGACTGGTGGTAATGATTTGAAGAGATTTAGGGTTCTGCATAGTTAGGTGCTGAGAACATATTTGAAAAATTAAAATGGGAAGTAAGGAAGAGACCAGTGACAAATCTTTCTTCTTGCAACAAAAGGAAAGTATCATTTTCGTGTAGGTATCCTAGTATATCTGAGGTCTTGTCCACCCATACTTCAGACTTAAAATCATAGAAAATGGGAAAATGAGGAGAATCCAATACATTGTAAATACAGTCATTTACAGGACTTGATTATAAAGTATTGCTGAGATGCCTGTAGACAATATGGTTGGTTTTCCTAATTCCTGGAAGCCTCTTCCTTTGCATCCTTTTCTTCATATTTTGGAAGAAATACAGGAATAAAAAAGCTGTACTTTTATTTTTCAGCAATCTGGAAATGTAAATCTTCTGACATGTTTGCAGTGTTTAGAGATTGCATTAAAGAGGATAATAATCACGCACACCCAAATATGTAGTAATGTATTTATAATCTTTGGGATTTACTCTTTCACCCAACTCAGTATACACTTGTTTCTTCTCATGTACTAAATCATTGAAATAGTTCTGAAACTAAACACCATATCTGGACATAATATGTTCTTAAGTATATGGACCTTGTGAAAATATTTAATAAATCCTTATCTAAATTATATTTAATGTGCAAAATATAGATGCTTCATTCACAATAAATGTATTTGTGAATTCCTACACATTCATTAAAGCACCACATTCATAATAAACTGAATTTTGTTTTAGAAAGGCACTCAAGTACATTCCAGATTAGTAAATTTTTTTAACATATAGTGTGATTTTTCCATCACAGACTATAAAAGCTGTGCCAGATTTTAATTTTTCAGCAATTCTTCGTACCTATTCAATTTAAATTATATCCATGGGAGTTTTTCCCAAGACCATTTTCCCCTATTCATTACTGTAGAGTGGCCAAGGCTGTGGGGTCATTAGCTCACCAGATTTTCCAAATCTTCCTGGGCCCCTAAACTATTGGTGGAGGAGATGCTACTCAAACGAGATAGGAATTAAACTAATTTCAAGAAGCTTTTTCTATCTCAGTGACTACTAATTTTCCCTTTTTCTTCTGATGAAGAAAATCCAGTTTTCACCTCAAACAAGGGACCACATAGATTAAAGATGTCTTCAAGGCAGGCTTTCTATCATTTTGACTTCATTTCTGTGTGAACAAAGCCTCAGGTAAACCTTGTTTATGAAAACCAAATGAACTGAATCCTAGAATGTTCATTCCACCCTAGTAATTAGAGCTGCTGATTAACACCTCACATTCACAGCACTTGCATAAACATAAACCTAAGCAACAGCAACAGAAAGTGTCATTAGGACAATCTTAAGAACAAGAAACCTGTCACCTGCTGCTGACACTGAAATTTGTTGATTGAGCTGAAATGTGTTGCTGGCATATAATACTGCAAAGGAGGAAGTAGAGATATCTACCTCTCTGCAGCAGAAGTGAAATTATAAGTCACGGAGGTTCCAAGGAGGAACAGTAAAAGGGATTCTGAATTTGAGCCTGATTTTACCCTACACACCCTTTGCTCTTGCACAGCTTACCTTTGAAGTAACCAAGTGTGAATGGATGACATTTTGAGAACTGCCTTTCACCATTACTTCTGAAAGCTCTCACTAGGAAAAAAGCCATAAAATTATATATCTTGCCTTGTGCTTCGTTATCTTTCCTCATCCCATAAGCTAGTCTCCTGGAAGAGGTAGGAGCACTGTAAAATCAGATCCTTAGCTGTGTCCTCCTCAACATAGTAACAGAGAAGAGTTAACTACATGTGCTGATGAACAGTGAATATTTCAGAAAGTACAGTGTGAATGGAGGATAGGAAAAAGAGAATTCATTACATTTGTTTGGACTTTCTTGGGTGCAAATATCACAGGTCTTGCAAGAAGAGAACTTACGAAACTAGTATCTTCCTTTGGTGATTAAAGAAAGGCTTTTGGTCTGTTTTTCTGAGTCCAGCATGGCATCATGCTTTAGTAGAGAACCTAGAATTGATTATATTAAGAAAATTAAAAGTATATCTCATAGTTGTCTTATCCTGAATTGGCTTCTGAGAAAAATATGTTATCCAGATAAAATGAGAGCAAGAAAAAAAAAAAGAAAAAGAATGGAAAAAGACAGAGATTTGGTTGATGGTCCAAGAAGCATCCTAGTTGTACTCAAGTTGAGAACGTTTTCATCAGAAGCATTGAGAGGTGGCTTAAGGTAAAAAAAATCTGTTTATCTGAAGATGAGAAACTAGATGAACATACAGCATTAATCTCTGTGGCTGATCTCAGCACAGTAGATTTTATAGATGTTAGGTGGTATCAGCCATTTTTCAGTTAAAGAGACATTATGGGTTAATTCCCTCATGGTAATCTGACATAAGTAGACGGGAAGAGGACGGATAAGAGATGACTAACAGTGAGGAAGGTATTTGGTAAGTAGCCATTCATGCTTGAGTTTTTCCCATGTTCCCCAAATTAATTTCTAAGATGTTCTTAAGCTTTGTTTCATTAAACTTCTCAGATTTTAATAGAGGAATGATTAATATTTGAATCTGTATTTTTAATTCTATTTTAAATCCTACCTATTTAAGAGCTTTGTCAACACCCTAAAATAGAGGTACCCATAGAGGTTGCCATGCTAGCTTGGCCATTGCCAGAAATCCAGTTAATTGTAGTGGGATTTTCACCAGTAGGGGGCAGGACCTATTTGCTATTGCTAGTTTCCTTGTATTTATAATTTTTGAGTTAAAATATTACACAAATAAGTGCTAAATTTAATTTGTCAAATAGAAGGGTATAACATCAAATAGATTTTGTATATAGTTAACTGTTAATTACTTGCCACAATATATATCTACAATAATGAAAAGTCATAGTGAAATCTACACTTTAATTTTAATTCAAGATTATTGAAGTCCTAACTAAAAGGAAGATTCTTTGAAGATTTTTGTTCATCAGAAATTAAGTCACTGCTGAAGTAGCATATAAATTTTTTTCTATTTAAAAATATCGAGGTTTATTAAAATAAAAAGAAAACCTACTATGGTTGTGTCATATGTATTATTATACTTACATTGAAAATAGTTAAATAAAAAGAAAAAAATTACTCACAGAGCAGAAAAAATGGAGGATGGAGATCAAAAGAAGAGTAAGGAGTTCCAGCGGTAAAATTTGTAAACACCAAGTTAGTTCCTTTCCAAATTTTTAAGGCATTGTTTGAAGGTTATTTTTAATGTATACAGTCTTAAATAACACCTTTTAACATTATCTGTTCTGGAGGTAGATGTAAGAATGTTTCTAACGTTTGACGGCTTATTTTTTTAAAAAAATCTCTTGTATTCTTAATTTTTTGTAAACCTAAACTAAGTCTTTTACCAAATTTCCTATTTCAGCGTTAATGAAGTAGCTAAGGTAACTCCAATCAACAAAGGGTAGTTGCACTATAGTATGGGCAAATATTATGGAATATATACTTTTCCTTTGAGAAGGAAAGTGTAGAATAGCTAGAACTTCCAAGAAGACAGAATGTTATGTAAAACAACACTGTTAAATATACCTAAGATTTAATCTTAGTGTATGCTGCTTGCATAAAATGCCTAATATTTCACTAAACTTTAATAAGTCCCTGTAGTTTAATTACATAAACCAGATGTGTATTAAATCTAGCAGAAACAAGAAGAAAGAATTAAATAAAGGAGGAAAATATTTCACAGAACTTAGCACAAACTAACTCCTTTAATCACTTGCAAGTCATAATTTTTTTTTGCAAGCTTCTTGAATGTTACCAGGTAAATGCTATCTCTTGTAATGCATCTGCTTTTGCACAATGATCTGCATTTTGATAGAACTTCTGACAGAGTTAAAAAATAGATGCACTTCTTGTCCACGAAGCCTTTTCCAAACCATATCTGAAATAGTAATGAAGGTGTTGCTCCAATAATATTGACTCAATCAGATCATATGTTAAAACATTTCCAGACATATTGATAAATTCATTGATTCTTCCCATTCTTTTGGTCACTGGACTATAGAAAAAGGGATCACTAGCCATTTGACCTTCATTGTGTATTAAATAAACACCAGATGGTAAGGATTCATTCAGTAAATCTATTCTTTCTTCTTCATAGTCATGTTCACACTGTTGCTTCCCACTGAGTCTTTATCTTTATTTGTCATGGTGCCAAAGCTGTCTCTATAGCACCTTTCATGCATCACAGCTTTCAAATCTTGTCCCATTAGTTTCATTTTGTTTCTATCATAAATAATCTACTACTTTCTCATACACTCTTTCATTACCTAATAATGCTCAGTCTTTGTACAAAAGGGTAAGTATTTAAAGGTTAGTGAGTACAGTTTACCCATTAGTATATAGTCTGTGTGACACTTTATTAGAGAAAAATGTAAGCTACAGGTAATAATCATGCATTCTAGGAAACATTCATACTTTCAATAACTAGGGATATTATTTTTGTTATTGTTATTTTGAATGACCTTCCTTTTTAAACATATTACTGTCTAGGAGTTGATGACATGAAATTTCAGTTACAAAGAGTTAGGTGCCTGGAATTTAATAATTTTGAATATCTTTCCACTGGACTCTCTTGTGGAAAGGTATAGACTTAAGAAGGATTTAAAATATCATGTTTAAGTGTTACGTGGATCCAGATTTAGATTTCTATATGAACCATAGTTAAAAATCAAAATTTGGTTCTTAATCACTATTAGTTCAAATAGGTGGGGGAAAAAACCCCATAGCAATATAATTCAACCTTGCACAGAGAAGTGTAGCATCTACCTTTTTAAAAAAAGATGCACACCATTTTTTAACTCCTAGCTATGCTCAAGAGTAATAGATCATTCTGAGTTACCACATCAAATATGTTGCTGATTGAAAAAATACCCTATACAAATCTCTAATAGAAAATATTTAGTACTGTAATAATATTACTAGAAAAACAGAATACAATCAAAACTTGGTGGTCATCTAAAGTAAAACAGCATAATATTTTTATACAAAAAAGCACATGGTATTTGAAATAGTCTTGACTTTAAATTCACAAAATATACCATCTTTTTAGGGGTTGGAGTTTTTTTGTGGGTTGTTTGTTGGCTTGTTTTGTTTTTATTTTTACTTTTGTCTTTTAAACTTAGATGGTGCAATGCAGGTACTCTGGAAAGGAGAGAACTTATAAGGAAAACCTTCTGACTTAGTGGCTTTCTCTAATTAAGAAACAGTTTTAATATCCCTGAGCACAAAGAAACAGTAATGCTTCAAAGAGTTTTGATGATTCCTGGATCTCAGAGTGTATTCGGTCAATCTGCAGGTAGTATATCATTTTCCAAATACATAATAAAGAAAATAAATATTCCCCTGTCCCACTAATAACACCTTGTTTTGCATTAGGAGGCTGAGTCTTACATGAAAGTTTGTTCTCTACAACTGAAACAGAAAAGCAATTTTTGAATTCAGAAAAGAGGGGATTGTTTGTGGTGGTTTGTTTTTATTGTCTACCTGCCTATTCCTATCTTTCCCTTTGTACTCCAGGAGTGTGAGGACACAGGAAGAAGGAAGAAGGAGAAGTGGCCAGACTCTACAGATTATGCCTTCCTTGCTGCTCAAGGTAGTTTTGTTCAAAATGCAAATTAAGTTCAAAATGCATTTCCTAATTATCACTCATTTCTATATTGTTTGTTTGGAATAATTTCTGGATTAATCCAAAATAGAAACCACGTGTTTTGTGTGTTTCTGTTGAAAATTACTAGAGAGGCCCCTTGGTTTTGTTCTTTTCTGTGGCTTCAACACAGACCTACCAATATATCAGTTGTTTATTGTATCCTCTGTGATGATTACTAGTTCTAATTTGTTTAGTCCTAGGAGAATTTTAGTGATTCTACTTACATTTTATTTTCAAATTTTGAAAAAGAAAGGCTAATTCATCCTGTGGACAGTTTCTTCTGGATGACATTTAAGTTAAGCACCTGACTCAAATGTAACACAAAATTCATACTTCAACTTACCTTCCTGTAGTTACAATTGGAAATCATATTACTTGGTCAAGGTTATTTTGTCTTCCTAGGCTTCAAAGCAAAAATATTTGGTGGAGGAGGAATGATGTCACTTTAAACCTGCTATTTAGCTCTAAAAACTGAAAAAGGCAGTGTAACCCCCTCATGCATAAATATATCACCTTAAGTTTATATTTCACTACTTTTTAAAAGTACTGGAGAATATGCCACAATATGTCTTGTTCTAGCAGCTGAAAAATTATGCTATGACTAAAATGACATCATTCTGCCTCCCACAGAATGTTTTGGCTCTGAGAGCTCAAGGAGCGATGAAATTAACATAAAATGTCACTGTCACACAGAGAGGAAGAAAAAATATTAGCATCTTCTCTATTTCTCTTAGCGATCTGAGTAGGAGGTCACCTTATAACATATCACAAGCATTTGAGAAAGAATTAGACCCTTTTGCTGAGGGTCAGTATAACAAGTATTGTTGAAATTTTCCAAATGAGGTTTACCATAAATCAAAACTGTCTGTAGGATTTCTGTTTCTTCCACTAAGAGTTGCTCCAAAGGATTCTTTCATTTATCTTTATATTAAGAATTGCTAATTTGTAAATTGCTCCTAGTTTAGAATGACTGGTGGAGCTCTAAATCAAGACAAGGAGCTTAGTTCTCACAATCCTTTCTTATTATTTGTACAATTTAATGTCAGAATATTATAGAAAAATGATGCTCCTTTTGTAGTAAACTATTCTGTGCTCTAATAGCAAGACATTGTCTCTTAAAGAGTTTAAAATCCAGATATACAAAAGGGACATCGTGGGCTGGAAAGAAAGCCATGCAGCAACCAGACGGGTGACAGAGCAAAGTAGCAAATTGAACAAAGCTTACCAAAAAAAGATTGAGGTCTCACCTCACAGTATTTAATCAGTGTGAAAAAAAAATGTTTCTGTGGATATCACAGTAGACTTGTGACTTAAGAGTCAATGCCCCTTTTCTTTTAAATTTTTACAGAATTTCCTATGAATAAAATTGATGTGCAAATTTTTATGCAAATCTTGAGGCTGCTTAACATCAAGTAAAGGGTAGTCTAGGTGTTGAGCAAACTTAGCAAGCAGGGAGGTTTAATGTGGAAATCAAAAGGTCTGTTTTGATCATGCTAATTTAAAGTGGCAGCTACATATTTGTGAGAGATCAGAAAGGTAGGTCACGATGCTGGATGTGGGTAGGTGTTTAGTCAACAGCTAGGATTGTGAGATCCTGACATAAGGACCGAGGTTCAGGGAGTAAAAAACTGCTGATCAAGGGCAGTGTAGTAAGAGAAATATACTGAAAGAGGGAGACTAGAATGGGAGGAGGCATCAAAGAATTTTTTCTGAAGGGATGATGAGAAATACGAAGACAATATCCAGTGAAGGAAAGCAGCAATAGGAAAAAATTTTAATATCTTCTAAAACAACACAGCACTGTAATATAAAACAGAACTTCTGTGCTGTATCCAGAAAAAAAACCAAAACACCTCACAAAGCAGTACATATGGCAATAACCAGGAAATTCTTGAAAATATGGTTCTTACTGTATTTTGCTTGTCTAGGTAACACTGGAAGAAACAATATTAGCCACTGAGTTCAGTATAATATTGACTTGATTGGGTTTTCTTGAATTTTTTACCTGCTGTTTATAGAGAATTGGAATCATTAACAAAATAAAGAATTAAAAATAAGACTTCTTATATTTGATTTATATTATTGGTAAATATTGTAGGAAAACTGAAAATGCAACACAAATAGCAGATTTTTTTGAAAAATAATCATCGCTAGCCAAAAATTCAAATTTGCTAGAAAATATCACATTTCACTTTTTTGGTACAACTTACTTCTTTTTTGATTTTACTCATTGGGGAATAAGATAAATATTTCCATTATAACTTCCAAGGTTTTTTTTTTCTTCTGCTGCTAAGGATAGCTATGCTTTTTTATGGAACTAAATAACTATGAAATTATGGTGGTGTCCAAATTCATTAGATATGTACATTGTATTGCATATGTATAGAAAAGTTTCTTTACTTATTTAAGGTCTTCTGAAACTAGGCAGAAAAGGAACTAGAAAAGGAGAAGAACAGAGGTAGATTTAAAGTTCCCCCTCACGCCACCCCACACACAACCTCCACTATTTGAAGAAATTACAGTAAAGGTTCAAGGGTTTGCATAGGTCATCTGAGTGAGCAAATTCAATGGCATGAAAACAGTGTTTTAACCTTCCCAAAAGAGTTTTCTTGGCAGCAATATTATGGCTAATAATAAAGGATGAATAAAATATAGATAAAAGGTGTCACTGAGAAGAGTGGCATGATTTATTCAGGTATGCATAATGTATAGGGAGTTTCAGACACTTGCTGAGGGTTAAGTACATGGTAAAAAAGCTGAAATCTTGTGGGTGGAAGCCAAAGTTTGAGTATCAAGAATTTGATGGAAATCACAGTTACACTGAGATCTCTATGACAAAACCAATGAAGAGAACAGATAACAAAGAGAGAATAGAGAGAAACGAAGTTTTGCTAGAGGAAGTTGACCCAGCAACTGATTCCTAAAATTGCTCATAAAAGAGTTCTAATGTATTCTTTAATTCTTTAGTAATTCTGTAATTCTTTAGTAGCATAAGCAAGAGGTCACTTGTGACTGTGACTTCAGCTGAAAAAATAACAATTTTCCTTGCTGTTTTTCTATAGCAACAGTTGAAGGACCAATTCAAGCCCAGGGCATTGAGAAGTAGCTGAAGAACATTATCTCAACGTGAGCCTGAAGATCTTCTAAGATGCAATAGCTTTTGGCATAGATGGTATGATGGTAGCCCTATTATTCATGAATTATTATGGTAATACTCTAGATTAGGTTGAAATTTTGTTGCTGAGTATGCAATTTAAAAGCAATATGGTGATAACTTCCAAGACATTAATTATGATGTTAGATGGCATCTACTGAATATTTAAATCTGTGCTTTAATGAAAAGAACGTCTCTTTGACATGATTAAACTATTAGGATGTCCTCACTGCCTGAAGATGATGATGTTTAACTAAGAGGCAAGGAGCACCCTGTGCCCAGAAGAAGTTCCCTGCTCAAATTTCAGCTGTCATTATCACATGACCGAGTCACGCAGCAACAATACAGTTTGTCAGCTCATGCCACAGGTAATCTCTCAGAACTAGACATTTTTATATTTCTTGTTTTACATTTAGTATGATGAAATATTTCTACTAGGAGAAAGTTAGGAAGCAAATATGGACAATATATAGACTTTCTGAGATCACTTACAGATAGTATTTAATAAATGTTGGCTGTCAGCAAATGAGGAAGATGGAGCATTCTCCAGAGCAATGCACTTTACTGAGACATAGAACGGATGTCGGTCTTTGAAATGTCAGTTTCTCTGACACACAAGTGTAATGAATTTTCTGAAAACTGACAAAAAGTAATAAGAAAGTGAATGCTTAGCTGTAGAAGTGAAAATTCATGTTTAAAAATTGGGCAAATCTTCATTTCCATATCCATTATTAACCGTCTCCAACATGATTCATATTCACAAATATGCATACATTAAGGCATGCACAGTTGGCCAGACCTTGAGTCCCTTCATGCAAATATTTCATTAATTTTTAATCAGCTAAAGAAGAAGGAATCTTTATTTTGATTGTGAGGGATTGGAATCTGATCTTGTTTTATATAGTACTAACAGTAATATTCAGTATCTTGATCTTCTAGTGAAGTTTTGTATTACATTTCAAATTGAAATGTTTTCAACTTCTGCAAACTGTTATCATCAGTCTGATATACAAAATAATAGAACTCAGACCAACATTGTGAGACTGAAGGAGCTCAATCCTGCAAGTTTAGAATGCCAGTCAAGGACAGAGTTTGGTATTGCTTTGCACCAAACAGCAAGTTTCGGTTAAGGAATTTAACTGAGTCTTCAAAGTCTGGGTCCACATTTATCTTTGAATATTGTACATGAGGTAGATACTTAGCACACAGACTTACTTGCAGACATATTGTCAGCATTTGAAATAAAACTGTTCCACATAATCTTTATGCATAGGTGCTAGGTTTTATAATTACAGCTGCATTCAGAATGTAATAAATTTAAGTGTTATTCAGATGTTTGTGTATTTTACATATTCTGTGATATAGACCTACATTCTGAGTGTTAATAACCCTCTTACATGGTTTGCCTCACAGACAGATTTGTCTTAGTACGCTATACTTGAAAGAACAGCATTAAGGAAGCCTTTCTTTTCAGTTCCTGATTGCGATTGCAAGCATATCAAATTTATTCCCTTGTAATCGAGATCATTTTCCAGAAGCTTTGAGAGCTGTATGTAGTAGTTTGTTAGAGAGCTCACAGAAACCCTATACTGACAGACCAAAAAGCCATTCGACTGTCACTTTATGTCATTAACAATTTCTAAACCCATTACAGATGGGATGGACTGATTAGAACTGAGGAGGGAGGATCTCTTTCCCAGCCAGAAATATCCCCTGAGACTTCTCCTGCATGTGAAGTTCCTAATGATTGATGGGAAAAAAATACAACTGCCTGGCCCATAGTTGCCACAGACTTTATTTAGGAAAAAAGGGTTATTCATATTTGGTGATCTGCTTGCACTGGCTGTCTTTAGAAGATAAATATTACCTGGATATTTTTTTTTTAAAGCTAGTGAAATAAAAAGTGAGTTCTACATTCTGATTGCTCAATTTGTTCCTTACATTTCAATATTCACTTTTTATAGCTTCCCTGTCATTTGTATAAATGGTGCTAAAAGACTAAATTGTTTATCTTCTGCCCCCCACACCTCCCTTCCATTCTGATGTTTTATTTCTGTAAATGAAAGCTACAGCTGGAATATTGTTTTACTACAAATCTCACACCAGCACTGTCGGTTGTGAAGTGACACCAGAGATTCTTATCTATAGTCTGGGTTGGAAATATTAAACATTCTCACATTGTGCAAAGTGTTGAGGATGAACATCAGTGCAGTGAGGTGCATCCAACACTTCTGTGCTTCCCACCTGATTCTTGAAGTATGGCTCCTTTAAAAGGCTAATATTTGCTTTAAATAGAAATGAAAATATTCAAGCACTAACATGTACTGGAAATATTACTGAACTCTGCGTCCCCCTAAGTTCTTTTCTGAAGAGAAAATTTAAGGGGCAAGAAAGAATGAGAGTTATTCAAACTAAAAGAAAGAAAATGTGTTATTCCTGGCAACAGTATCTGCAGTACTTTTAGGAGAAGAGAATTTCCAGTTAATCTAAGTGATTAGTTTTTTTTGAGCTGACACAACATTTTATCAACTTTAAAAATAACAAACTAAAAAGGGAAGCAAAATTACATTTCTGAATGGCTGATTTTATTGTTTTATCTGATTTTTGTACTTCTTATAAAAATTTTTACAGTGAAAAGACTAAATGGATTCAAGACCAGCCTAATCACTTCATCAATAAATCTGTGCTGGTTTTTTATGGAAACATCAGCATGATGTGTACAAAGGGAGTAAACGAATGGTTGTGCTGGAGTTACATACGTATAATGTATGAACTAAAGTTGTCTCACTGGTCTAATTCTACTGAGTAATGGTATAACACACTGCACGAGTCAGAGCTTACAAGGCAAAAGGTCCACACTAATTCAACTGTCATGGACACAAAAATCTGACAAAATACCTACATGCTCTGCAAATGCCTGACACCGATGAGATTATTTATTTCATTATATGCCAAAGTAAGGAGGTTCAGAAAGAGGCTAGAAGGGAAAAAGAGACATAGCAATCAGTCCAAAAATACCATAGCTTTACTTATGATACTGCCAGGAAGTGGCTGCCTGAAAGAGAATAATGAAGACTGGGCTTACCCAGTCTGGTTGAGATGTGTAATTTTATTGCTGCAAAAACAACCAATGAAATAAAAATATTCTACAGTGTTTTCTTCATATTTTTTGTGGGCTTTTGCTTCTGATTTTTTTTCATTCACTATTTGCATGGTTTACAAGATTTGATAATAAGAACTACAGAGCTACCATATCATATCCCTCCTGTTACACATGTTCTAGCATTGGTAGCTCACCCAAAATATCGAAATAGTAACACATTGTCTTCAAAGTTCAAAGAACTTCAAAGCTGAGAACTGCTAGGAATACAAAGAAAATAAGTCTAATGCTATACCCAGCATGGGAAGTCTGCAATTAGAATTTTTTCCTGATATGTGAGATACAATGATACATATGTAAGCACATGTAATGATTGAAGTTTTGAAGGCTGTGGCATTGGGGAAAGTAAAAACCTAATAAGTAACTAATTTTGAGCAATTAAATTAAAACAGAATTTTCACCAAAAGGGGAGAATAATTTCTTAACTGTAAATTGTAATGAAGATTATAAGTCCACACAAAAATTATTTGTTCTAAGCTATACTGCAAAACAATTTTGAGGAGAAACACAACACAATTTAGAGTTTACATTCTCTGGTTTCTAAGCTAGTCTTGTAAAAAGCCAGTTATGTGTTAGTTTTGGGCATATCTTTTTTTTTTCATGAATCCATGGCTATGGGAAATGTTCAATTTTAAAGTGTTGATCAGCCATGACCAAGTTTAATTCAGTGGAAAGAGCAGGCACTTAAAAGCATTGAAATTAAATTTGGCAGACAATAGAATTTGCATTCAACATTTTTGATGCCATAAATCTGAGCTCGGCAAATGCAGATGCTTGTCCATGGAAAAACATTTCCCTCCTTTAGTGACTTCATCATCCCCTGAGTTCCCCCATTCTGTATCACAAATCTCATTGTGATTAATGTTCTTGGGTGGGTGGAAGAGTTCAATTTGTACTTCACACTAGCATCAATACTGCTGTTTGAACATGCTTTTGTCAGCTTAATAGTTTTGTTTTCATAAACAGTTGGTGCCATAATACTACAATTGGTCCTGCTGAATTTGTCCATGTATACTGGGAATTCTTCAAGCATATTGAACAGTGAAGCAAAGGAAAGCTGCAATAGTAGATAGATCTTTTCTAACCTTAGGAAAAGTAATGTCTAAAAAATAATTTTTAAAATTACTATACAGTCAATTTCTGTCTTCTAATTTAACTTCAGAAATATACCTTTCAAAGAGGTACTTATTGTATGTACTCATTAATGTATATAGAAGAGCTATCAAAGACAACAAAAAGAATATATATGGTAAGTTAGTCTTTTGATATTGTCACAAATCCATCCATGCCTGTTGTTCTGTTACAAACATGTGAGAATGTTTCAAGAAAAATGGTTGAAACTTATAAATTAAAGGTTCCTCAATATTGCATCTGGCTTTAACATCTAATTAACATTTTAAAGGCTACAGTTTAATTTAAATGAATGGCAGGCCTTTGACTGCACAAGACAGCTCATGAACATGATTACAACAAAGTAATTTCCTTTTGTCAGATACAGACTTTCAGTAATAGTGTTCTCTTAGCTTAATAAAGTTAAGCACCACTTACAATCGGCACTTCATTTTGCTTCTTTCTATTATATAGAATGGTGGTTGTTCAGTTCTTATAGCAGCCATCTGCGTAGGTGTTCATTTGTACTCTCCTGCTGTGTGGGTACTCTGTCTAATTCCCAAGCTTCTAGCTTTATAATAGTTTCACAAAATGCTGTTTGAATTTTTATAAGCCAGTTTTCATTATCATTAGTTGAATGTTCCAAAGCTTTATACTGCCCAATATGGTTCTATTTTGACTCATGTTTGTATGCATTGATAATGCCTCTGTGCTGTAATTTTAGTGTTACAATATCCACTGGAAAAACTTGTTGTACAAAAAAGTTGAAAGTTATAATAAATTATAAGGCTGTAATTTATTCTATAATCTTCCTTTTCCCCTCCAAATTAAAGAAAAAATTACAGATATATTTCAAAATCATTACACAATTTTCATTTAAAAGTTTGAATCCTTTTCAAAGCAGTTGCAAAATTTGTGGAAGTTAAAGATACCCTAATGGGTAATGCATAATCTAATAAATGGAAACACTCTGACACGGGCTTGTCACTGTCTAAGACCCCTTGTTGCTGTGATATCCTGTAGTTCAGCCTCAGACAAAAGAGAAGGATGTGACGGAATGGTATTCTGTCATTTTTTTCTGTATTACTTTGCCCTCCTCTCTCAAGTGAATTCAGCCATTATTACCCCTCTGCTTAGAGCCTGTTAGAGCACTCCACAATAGAAGGTCCCCCTTGTGTTCCTCAAACATGTCGTGTTCCCTTGGAGAGGCATATTTGGAAGAGCAATTAAGCATTGTTGCTTGCAGAAGAAAGCAAGACATCTAATAGTATTCTATACTTACATGAGGCCCTCCTTCTCAGGATCCCAGAACGTTTTAGAGCTATTCATTAAATTTATAACCTAACCGAAGCATGTACTTTCCACATGTATATTATAGCTATGGTGTGGATGATTAAACAGAGTCCTGCAAGGAAAAATCAAAGTCATATGTTATGTGAATTTTCTTTATAAAAAACACAAGTAAGTGGCAGAAATGGAGAGCAGTTATCATGGTTCTTGATATTTTTCTGTAGTTTAAAATTCAGGCATTTGGAAGAAGGAATCATATTTTGCCTTACTTATTCACTGGAAGAGGGAAGAGTTGTTTTAAACTGTATTACTGTTCAAAATGTACTATAGCCTTTTAAAACTTCTACTTGAAATACTTAGAAAATCAAGAAAAATAAGAATTAAAACACTCTTCTCATCTGTGGCTATAGATTAGCCATCTAATAATTTAGTTTCCCCACCCTATATTAATGAACTGATTAAAAAATAAGTCATCCCTAAACTAGGGTAAAAAATACCTTCATAAGTATTCAGGAAATTTTCTTATTTTGAATTTTTCATCATTTAAACTATTTATTAAATATGAATTTTTTTCTAGTCTAAAGTTTGAGACAAAAACTTGTGTAGCTTAAAATTAATTTTTTAAAAATTTAAAAGGATTATACAATAGGTTTCTAAGCACTTGTCAGAAATATTTTGAAACAATAATCTAAATTCTTAAATGTCTTGTCATTTGACTATCATATCTCAATCAAAAATTTCCTTATTTGAGGTGCAAAAAACTTGTACTTCCTGTAGATTCACAATAGCTCCCCAGAACTCAAGGTGGTATTGCTAAGAGCATAGAAGAATTTCCTTTGTCAGATGGCAGGACTACATAAGGCTGCAAAATCTTTTGGAGCTAGAGGCTGAATTTTCTTCATGAATGCCACAACTTAACTGAGGAATTATTTTATCAACCATTATGTACTGTGCATCTGAAAAAAAGTAATGGAATCAGAAGAAATAAAGTTGTCTGGATGAATCTGGATGGAAAAAATACTTCTTCATCTCTGCTTACTAACTCATTCTGTGACCATAGCAAAAATTCCCTTGAGCAGGAATTCCTAAACGCTTTAATGCTGCATATCAATTACTGCTAGAGAATGGCACCTAATTTTTTTTACATTTTCAGAACATTAAAGCTGCTTTGCTTAAAATCCATGGTAGTAATTCCAATCCAATTAGGTCAAAGACAGTTCTGTCACTGCAGTCAGAATTTCACTTTATGTTCTTTATTTAAATATCTGAACATCAGGGAACCCTCAACTTTGCCTCTGGCAATGGGCACCATGTAGTTTATTCTGAGGTAAGAGGTTCTGTTCAGACTGACTCTCCAATGGCCTGTTTTTCATCAAGTGCGAAGGATTGTAAGAATTTCTGTAAACCAGGGTAAGATTTTTTTTCTTTAGTTCTGGATTCAGTACATGCTCACTAATATAAAAAACCCTGCATGAGCCTGAGCCTAATTAATTCAACGATCTGCAAACTCCATGAATCTTATCATGGCAACAGCAACAGACGATGCTTCTTAAATTTACATCCTCTAGAGTGCACTTAATAGGATCAGAACAGTCACAGGGAAGAATACTCAGTTAAGGAATTTGTTTCTACTAGTAATTGATTTGAGTATGTTTCTTTCCGTTTGCAGACAGCCATGGTCAGAAAAAGGATATTTTCTTACTGAGCTCTAGATTTGTCCTGAAATATGTACAAGATGATCATACAAGTAAGAGGAGGCCTCAAGGAAGAGGAATCATAGCTTTACTGCTTTACTGCTGCTAACCCTGCTTTATGGCTGGGGTTTTGCACAAGACAATTTATGTAAATAGTTTCAGGAAAAATGATGGGCACTTTGAAAATGCATGTGGAACTGTGCATTACAGAAATCCAAATGCCTTGAGATACAGTTAAAAACCCAGGGGTCTTTGTGAGCTATTTTATGATTCAACTGAATTTTTATTTCAGTCCTTCTAATTAATTCTTAAGGTTTAGTTCATAATAAGAAAGCTATGCTTTTTATTTATTTTTTCACTGTTATCTGAAAAGGACTAGGACTGCATCCAAATTTTAAAGTACCAATGAACCAAATATACTTTTTTATCTTAGAATCAAATCACAAAAAGTGCAGATGGCACCACCAATAAATGACTGTCATGGACCAAGATCTTTTCTATGCAAATGACTAATGCATCACTACAATTCTGTCAGAGCAACAGAAAGAGGCTGCCAAAAAAAAATCATATCATAATCAGTGAGTGTTCCTGATTGTTCACTGTTTGTAGCACATATGGATCCTCTGAAATACAGAACACCTACCTAAAAGAAATACTCAAATCATTATGCATCATGAACTTTTGCATGTGTTTAGAATGTTTTAAGGAAACTATTTGGTCTACAATAAACAGACATATTTCCCCAGTGTCAATACAGCAATAGCTGTGTTAGGAAAAAGAAACAACAAAAACACACACACACACACAAAAACCACACCAAAAAACAAACACACAACACATTACACTCTATGCTTTAATTTACAAAGCAATAACCATGACACAGTTGGAAACTGAGCTGTCTCAAGCTTTTCTCATTGACTCCTTGAAACATATCTATACTATGAAAAGTAGATACATAACAAACATATGGGGAACAGGAAGGCAGCAGGGTTTAATAATTCTACCAATAAAACTTTTTATTGTATTGTATTGATTGTAGAACATAGCTGTCTTCTAACAATCTGGTGTCCACTGTGAGAGATGGCCAGACATTGATGTCTTTACAATAATCAAAAATATATCATTTGGCATAAAACACAAAAGTTTAATAGAAACTTACAAGGTATGAAAAAACTGCATGTAGAGGAAACCAACTCAAAAGGAAATAAAGTCACAGAGTCTGTGAAGGGTGACAAGAAGGAATAGTTCAGTTGAAAACCACTGACAAATTTGGAAAAGGTTCAATGCAAAGATTGGATAAAATTAGTTTATTTCTTGAATACTCCTTTAAAATGGAAATACATGCTTAAATCAATTTTTTTTCTATGAGGCCATGTAGCACCGTGAGAAGAGCTTAACACTGTTCCTTTCAAAATGGCACAGTTGCAAAATAGGTGGATTTGAATGGGGAATGAACTCAGGGACTCTCTCTCAACATTAAAACTCTAGTGCAAAGATTATACTCCAAAAAACAATTTCAGGCAAAAAAAGAGAGCTGCCTGCTTTTGCAATGTTACAGGTCTTAAGAGGGACACATCTACAGAATTCACATACCTCAGTAGTTCAAATAAGTTTACTGTACATTAGGTGTCCTGTTGTAACTAAAACCATTGCACTCTTAATTGTGTTATAATCTGAGTCATCTGAAGATTTCTTTCATTAAGGATTTTTTAGTCAGCGAGGCCTCTGAAATGGGAGATTTTAAAGCTAGATTAGACTCCTACCATCATTTTGTCTGATGTAACCTACTTAACTCATAGCACATTCTTAAAAAAGTTATCCCAACTTTCTTCAAAGATTTGAACTTATAAAGAGGTTCTTCATTCCATTCGTGTTGTCATGTTCAGTGTGTAGTTTATATCTTATCTGAATATGTCTAGTTTTTCATTTTTCTGAAATGAACTTTCATATACTGAGTTGTGCTGGGTTTTGTTTTGTTTTGTTAGAGTAAAACATCACCTATATTTTTTTCACTTTATATATTTCTACACTCTTAAAAAAAATCTCATTTTAATCTGCTTTTAAATAAACAAACCAGATATAGCAACTCACATCCTGATGGAGAATGCTTCTGTAACTCAACCTGTTCTGCTGCTTGAACTTTTGCCTTCAATAAATTTATAAAAAATGAATCCCTGCAAATAGTGTTCTACTTGTGCCTTAACTATTTCCATGTAATGAAATTGTCTTTGTATTCATCTCACCTGATGTTACTCAATATAACAGTATGTATCTATTCTGAGCTGGTCAGGGTTCCCCTGACAGCTAAAGGAGAAGGAAAAGCAATGTTACAGTGTTATTCATACTATTTTAAAAAGGATGATTCACCCTCTGGAATATTTGTATCTCTCTTAACTATACAGGAACCCAGACTGCTGGTTAGAAATCTACCTTTCAGGCAGCTGCAGTAGGTGAAAAGATTCCCAAGTATATGGTGAGTTATTTCCATTCCTTCACATGAGATTTTAATTGACAAAAAAAATCCTATAGATATAAGAGATAGGGAAAGGCCCATTTTTGAGACTTCAGTTTTAACCACTCTGTAGGTTTGGCACCTAGGTAATTGTCCATACTCCAAGTAATTTGTATTTAGGAACCTGGGGCACTTTACTCAAGAACACATGTGTTGTCGAATTTTGTGAGCCTATTTCTTCCAGGAGATATGCAAAATAGTTGTTCAAAGCCTTCACAATATAGATTTATCTATTAATTTTTTCATAGCTTAGTTTGTCACCAGGAAAACAGAGTAATTTTCCTATTGTTTTTTCCATTTCTTGTAAAGCCGTATTCTTTCACTTAGTATATAATCTGTTTAGAGCTAGGGCCATGTCTCTGCTCTGTTTCTGTGGCATCTGAAGTTTGTAGTCTGTAGACATTATGATGCAAATAATTCCTGTCTATATTCTTTACCTTTTCTGACTTTGACCTTCACTTTTTTTACATCATCTAGTGCAAAATAACTATGGTTGTTTTTTGATCAAAGCGACCTGCTTACCCAAATTTCTTAGTAATGTTCCTCTTTGTATGCAAGTGTGTGGGTTGCATTAATATCAGCTCCTTAGAGTAGATGAGCAAAACAACAATCAAAAGTTCTATTCTGGCCATGCCTTGCACTCAAACAGTTGCATTAGCCAGTTCCTCTTTCACCATATTTCATTGGTAGATCTGCACCTGTGCATTGTTAATTTTTACT
Source organism: Leptocoma aspasia (assembly GCA_013399835.1). Classification (NCBI taxonomy): domain Eukaryota; kingdom Metazoa; phylum Chordata; class Aves; order Passeriformes; family Nectariniidae; genus Leptocoma; species Leptocoma aspasia. Next base: position 132,982 of record VXAX01000822.1, read on the forward strand.
CATCAATCAGAAAACTTCCTTGTAGAATAGATTTTGGTCTTTATGGAAATTAGAAAAGCAAATTTTGCTTTGAGTCCTGGCAACCAGGTTTAATTGTCAAAGTTCTCAAGTAAGCAAGGGTGAGATCAGAGTGGATCTGTAAGCTTTCAGGGCATTGTGACAGACAAAAAAAAAAAAAATAAACCCAAAATATTTCTAGCATAATCAGTGCTGAATGCTTTAATTTCTTAAAAATTAATCTGGAAAGATTCCCAGATCATACATCTGTCATGCTAATTTACAGAGGCTGAAATCTGAGAGAGAAGCACTGAAGAAAATGATTGTTTCTCTTTAGCAGTACCACCTCCCACCCTGCTTCCCTCCTCCCCCTTTCCCCTCCACAGGTTTCCTGGTTACCTGGCAAGTTTAAGCATGAATACCTCTATTCTAGATAGAATTTACTCTATGCTGATGGGTGCTATCGTCTGTCCACCTGTCCAGAATTTTTCTTATGCATTGTCTAACATCTCATGGGCTAATATTTGTAGTTAGAATCTGTGGTAAAAAAGGAACAGGAGGCAATATACTTAATCCACACTACAACCTTGGTAATTCCTTTTAATGTATCTGCTATAGTTTGGGGCTTTTTTCCTTTCATTTGAAATGCAGCTGTGGTACAGCAAATGACAAGTCATCCTCAGTCATCTTAAAATCACCATGAATCAGCTCTGATCTCACTTTCACAGGTTCTATGTCAAATATGAGCTGTTCTTGATTGCCTCCAGTTTCTGTAGCCAGAACCAGACATGTAGATTTAGATAGATAAAGATCCTTCTTGTCCACAAAAGCTGCTGGAAAGTTTTTTCCTTTCATCAATATTCAATCTGGTTTGTGACAATTTAGTATAAAAAGACTTATTCATTTTTCAGTTTGCAGATATTTTGTTTTTAAACACAAAGTTATATTTAGAAAAAAGGTGGCAGTTATTGAGATAGATGTAATAAATGTCATGATGCTACAAAAATATTATAACTTCTACTAAAAACTATACTAATGTTTCATCGTAACACCAAATTAATTGCATCACATTGACAGACACGTAAATCGGATTTTTGTGTTGTAGTGTTGTCAGTCTAGTTCATCAGTTACAAAAATAACTAAAATGGGGGTGTGTGAGAAGTTTAGAGGTTCAATAGTCAGTTTAATCTTCTGATTCTAGTCATTCATAATCCAGTTCTTAAGAAGGCTTAAAATGCTAAGACCAATTCTTCTTTTTCTTGTATTATTACAATTTCTTATAATATTATAACACAAACTGCAAAACTCATGTGAACCAAAGAGCTTTCCTTTTAAAACACTGAGTTGTGTTAGAGCTTCAGATTTTACCAACTTATTAAGCTTTCTGGTATTATCTGGGTAATGCTAGAACAGAGGGATATTTTTTTTCAATTTAATTAAGTCTCTTAGAAAACTACACTCTCTGTTTTTATCAGGCATCTTTGGACAAATCTGAAGACAAATCCAATTCTAATGTCTCTGGCTCAAGAACTGCAGCTTTAAAGGGGACAAGTTGGCCTCTGTAGAATGATTTGATAAAACCAAATTATTTTCAAGTGTCTATGCTTCCTGTATAAGCAGTATGTATATATCTATAAATACATATATAAACCCCACACACTGAGTGCTGCCAACAGTCACTATGAATGAAATGCAGTGAGAACAAGCAAAGAAAACTTGGTTACTGTCTTATGCTTAACCATTTTGTTACACTACCCCTTTTTTTATTTTCACAGATGTACCGTTTCCCTTTCATTTCCTTTAGTCATGCATATTAAAAGAATATAAGAATATAGACATTTAATTCAATAGCTATATTCCTGAAATTCCAGTTAAATTTCATGTAGTAAAGGAGTTTGTATTTCAGAGATGCTGCAAATCTGGCCATGAGCTTCCTTTATACCTGCAGCTCCATTTTATAAATTGCAGCCTACACCACATTTAATATCAATGAGTTTGTTACTTATGCATCTGCTTTGAGAAATTTAAACCTAGAATATTCTGCCATACTGGGTTGGATTCACATACATCTCACTGTTGTTATCCTTTAACCAAGTGGTTGTAGACCTGACTACAGAGATGGAGTGCCTGAGCTTAGTTTCCCCCAGTTTCTGGTTAATCCTTCTGTTTTGGAAACCTGACATCTTAGTAAGTGCAATTAAATGAGAGTTGACATCAGTGAGAGAATTTTCATTTGTATCAAAAGATTCTGAGTAGTCACTGCATAGAGAGCCATTTTAGATGGCATTTCAACGTGGTCAACACTTTCACTTGCCTTTTACTTACTAAGAATTTCTGTCTGTAGAATAAAAGCATGCTGAAGGTTTGGGGATGTACTTTAGCAGTTCTAAATGTTGGCAAAATCCTAGCATTATTGGTCAGCTGGCACTATAAAACACACAATCAAATAGAACCGTTACACTTTTAATGTTGCTTTGTGAGTATTTTAATAAAACATATGGCCACAGGAAAAATCGTACATGAATTTTGTATTTACAAAAGACCTATGTTTTCATTACCAATAGAATGAATGAATGTATATTTGCAACGTTCTGCTTTGTGTGTAACTTTACTTGGCAACAGAGGTAATATTTATAGTAAAGTCTATCACTGCTTATTAATGTTATACATTAGAGTGTTTTGCTGCTTCAAAAAATGAGATGTTAAAATATGCTGAAACTTTCTAAAATAAAACAAGAAAAATGACACAAGAATTTATTAATTGTGTTTCAGTGTATAAAGGTTAAAGGATGATAAACCATTGAATAAAGCAATGTAAATATATTGATTTCATCTATCCTAATTGTTGTAAGCCTTTATAAAGCCTTTAATAAAGCCTTTTGGGAACAATTTCCCACTTTGCTTATTTAAAAATTGCTAAAAATAATTTCCAACCCATGTTTTCTACATAATTTATATAAAAACAGGAGACTAAGCTATTCATTCGTCATGTACATATTTTTGTATTCCTGATTATGAAATATCCTTATTAGGAAATTTCTGTTTGATGCTCTTAAAAAATGTTTAGAGATATAATGTGGCTTGCTTTTAAATGTATAGTTAGAAAATATTTTTTCCAAGTATTATATATTAACTTTCAATTGTTGAACCTACAATTTAGTTTTTCCTTGAAGTGAATACACAAAACAAGTAACTGTACAGACTAAAAATTTATTAAATTATTTAATAATTTAAAAATTATTAAAATGAGAAGTTTTAGAACATAGAAGCTGAATACATTTTCTCATAATCAATCATGGAATTTAAATGTAGAAAAGTTTTACACAAGCAGTGAATTTCATAGGAAAAATGTTAAGATTCAGCTCTGAGAAGTCTTATATAAAAGTTGAAGTAATTCTATTTCACGACGTTTTTCTTCTTACTTTTTCATTAAAAATTAACAGTTTCTTGGACATTAGCTACACACAAAGTTTCTATAGGGTGTTTCCATGGGACAACAACTGTCAGATTTAGATATGCAAAATAAATGAGGTTGCAGGGGAGGCCAAATAATTTAGTCCATCATTTTCACATAAAGTTTGATTTGTATTCTATATGGAATCCACTGATGTTTCCCAGGAAATAGCCAGCCTTACAAATCATCGGGATTTTCTTTTTCTCTGACAAACTTTCCAATGCTCTATTTGCCCCAAGGCCATTCAGGTCATCTGTGAAGATAAAAGTTTAGTTCTTGATGAAAGGGATGCAGGCTCCTGCTGCTGCAGTAGAGGTGGCAAATGCAAAAGCATAGTTAGGCCACTTTGGAGGAGTTTCTTGGACAGACTGGTGTATGGGAGATGCTATGGAAAGATCTTAAATTTTAAAATGCCATCATTTTGTCCTCCCGTGGAGAATAGCAACCTATAATCATTATTGGAAAGCTTCATATTATTTCTTCATGTTTTGCATATTAAATTGGCTAATTTTTCTTTCCTATTTGAAAGACCATCATTGCAAATTCTGTTTTTGATATCAAAGTCTGGTAGCAGCATGCATACCAATAGAAAAGACATCAGGATCCTACCCCTAAGATACACATTCATAGTTTACAAGGGCACCCGTATTAAGAACCCCATCAAGATGCAATTCTTCTTTGAAAAATAAGACCTTAGTAAACAATTTTGCTGATGAAGTGCAAGCTGGAATAGAAATCAACTTTTTTTTTTTTTTTCAATGGCTACATGTTGCCTTTCAGCACTGACAGCTGGGAAAAACACTAGAAACTTGTATTACAAAATAAGCAGAGTTGAGTGACAACATAAGAACCTTTTAATTTTCCTTTCATTTACTCTATTGCTACTACCTTAATTAGTCTCCTAGAGCAACTCTTGTACCAGTGCACCAAATAATCACACAAATATTTCTTTAATTTAGTAGATAATTGAAAACTTAAAAAACTCATATGTGCTTTTATATATTTCTTACTCCTTAATACAAATATTTCTAAAGATCTGAGAGAAATAAAAATATGCCTGAACTAATAACTAAAAATAAATTTTAATCTTCAGAGTAGTTTTTCCCAAGCTAAAACTGTCTTGCATCTTTTGGATGATAAGTTGTATTCTTTACAGATTAATTCTAATTTATAATGTAACCAGAATGTGGTATTGTAACTGGATTTGGTACTTCTTATTACTAGATGTGAAGATGCACAATTTAATTGTGTAAACTAAAAACAACGTGACATGTGTTTGTCCAAGTTCTAAATATTTACATTATTTCTCTCTGAATTTTTAGTCTGGATGAGAATGAAGTTAATTTTGTACAGAAATTTGGAAATTGTTACATGAAAAAATTAGGAACTTAAAATTTATTGCTTAAACAAAAATATTAGCTGTGTTGGATAAAAAAGAAAAGTATTCTGGAAAGCATAATTCCTGTGTAAACAAACAGCATTCTAGTAAAAAACAAAGTAAGCAAAGTAGTAATGAAATAAGTAAGTTATGAATGAAATGAAAAAGTATGAAATGAATGCATGAAAAAAAGTATGAAATGAAAAAGTAGTTATGAAATCCATACCAATTGTGCATTTGATAGGCTCTGATGATTCTCCAATGATGTTTAAGTAGGGGTTGAGAATGGAAACTAATGAGAAATGATAACGTTTATACATTTAAATGTAATGCTTTGCTTTGCAAGTGACCAGTGAATGCTATACAACATTTGGTTTCAGTGGACTTTCTTTTGATCTATCTGGAGAACACCTAAATACTCTTGCTTTCATTCAAAAATTAGCAGCAGTTGAATATCCTCAATCCCTATGAACCAGTGTTTAATGTGAAAAATTGTCATCATCAAACAAGAACAACTAATGTTTAGAAACTTCATTTCCAAACAAGTGTCCCTAGCTAGCTTACCAAGATCTCTCTGAGTGTTTTGGAGAATTAAATCTGTTTCCCATGAAGCAGAACCTCATGAGTTCAGTGGTTTAATGTTTTTTAATGGTTTTGTTTGATTGATTGCAGTTATCCGTTTTGTCTTCTGATTTCTATTGCTATTTACACAGGTATATTTATGTGTATTTTCATCTCTGGTATCTCAGCACAGGAGCTGAAATTCATATTTAGGTAGGTACATTAAACCCATTGTAATTTTCCAAAGTAGATAGTGTAGATCAATGGTATGTTCTCAAAAAAAAATCCTGTGTCCTTACAGTCCTAAATGTCAGGACTTTTCTCATCTCAGTAGGAACATGACCAAGCTACCATGTTTCTAACAATGACAATTACTTTCTCTGAGTCTCTCAGGTAAATTTTTGGCCTGAGATGTAGGTCTAGACTCACCCTATCTAAAATTAGTTTACTTAATGTAGGTAGTTTAAAACCCAAACTAATGGTAAAGGAAGAGAGAAGTACCTCCATGTCTGTCCAGCTCACTGAAAACTGCATTACTACACCTGCAGGTGGTAGCTGCAACCTGAAGCCAGGCAAATTCAGTTTCAAGATAAAGCACCCATTTTAAATAATTAGATAACTACTGGAGCAATTTGCTCAGGACAGATGTGGGTTTTGCAGTGCAGTGGATTATGTGGAGCATGTACATAAACAGGCTTGGATATTTTTATGGGATAGATTTTTAGTTCAAATACAATGATTCAGAGAATTCAGCTAATATCGACATTAAAGCTCATAGAAGAAGACCTGGTGGCCCCTTTCTGCTTTATATTTTCATCTAAAAGAATAATTCTGACTTTATTTATCGGTTTACAAAGCTTTTTCACCTGGAAATTTTCTTGAGGTGATGTATTACTTAAATATGTCTGATGAAAGGCTTTAGGGCTCCTTCCAGTCCCCAGGGAAGCCTACTAGAAACACTCCACTTGACAATTATTTTCCATTGACATCCATTTTTTGAATCTGTCAGTTGGCTGCTTCGTTAACGTCTAACCAAAACCGGAGTCTCTTACAGTTATACAATTACTGCTAACAATGAAACTTGAAATCTCATCAAAAAATGAAATTACTTTTATCTGAAACGACATATTTTCTGTAGACTCAAGCTACTGGAATTATTATACCTTAATTCTTTGACAACTGAATTTGCTATCAGCTTTTTCACAAGCTTTCTTTTATTAAAATGTTAGTGGTCTATGATAGTCTGGGTTGCTTCATTTCTCTTTCTTGCCATGCTGTGTAATACACCTACACCTCCTGAATTTCCATTCTGTCAAGCTTTAGTAAGAGGCTATGTGCTCAGACGTTGGAAGTAATTTGTGTATACTGATAAACAAATGCTATTCCTTGAATTTTTTTCCTTGTATCAATTTCTGTATTATACGTGTGTTACATGTCTGTAGAGCAGACATGCAATAATCCATTATTGCTTTATGAAAAAAAGTCAGCTCGTTTCTTCCCACCAATTAGATATATCAGTTAAAATATTTTCTGTGCTTTTACTATTTTAATCAGCAACACCTTGTAATATGTTTGCACCATTACTATAATTTATATTTTTACTAGTGTTCATTTAATCCTTATTTTGAGGGGAGCCATATTTGGTACAGAATCTTCTTTTGCACTTCTTTCACTTTCTGACTTATTTTTTGAGTTTTGAATGTACCATTTACATTAATTGCATTTATTTCCATTTATTTTTCAGTTCCTTTTTTTACTGATATTTCATAAATCAACATTGATTTTTCAGCAAACATAATAAATATTAGCTGAAATATTAGCTATTTTGATTCTTGAGTATAGAACCACATTTTTTGTGATACTGCTTTGTAAACTTTTCCAATTTACTTTTGTGTACTTCTATCTTAACTTTTCCTTCAAGTCGACCTCCCTCATAATTTATTCCTAACTTTGTGGAATAAACTTGAATACTTATGTATGTTATTAATTGAAACAGTGCATGGTGCCTAATATAAAGTGACATCTTTAGATATCTTTTTCTAAGCCTTCTGGACATTTTTGATTATAACTCTCCAGTCATGTAGACTCCATCAGCTCTTGGTAATCCCAATTTAACCAAATCCACTTTAGTGTCACCCAGATTCACAACATAACAATGCTTTAGGACATGTTTGATAGAAAATAATTTATAATGATCTGCCAGAAAAAAGTTACAATCCTATCTAAAAGGGCTTAGTCCTTTTATGCATAATTTGGTGTGAGATGATCCATGAACTATAGAGTAGGCAAATCTTTAGCAAACATCTCATCTGCAGTTTGTTTGTGAAAGTTGTGACAGAAGTATTGTAACTGCTTTTCATGCAGTGTGCAAATAAAAAGGTGTGATGGCCATGGATTTTGCATGTAAACTTTGCACTATTCTCTGATTAAAATTTTTGAATAGTCAATAATACTGACAGTAGTCAGCAGAATAAAGCAGATCATCCCTTTATTTTAAAATTCAGTAGCAAAAATTTCCTCACCCTACTAGTGGCATTCTTAATATCTTCCTTATGGGAAGTGTGGATATATAGCTGATTATTGTTGAAAATGGGGACAAATTAATGGGTTTAAGCTTGGAAATTTTCTTCTGCCACCATAGGCTGGAAATTGCTGTAGTAAGGTGTAATTCCCCAGTTTAGATTTGGACTGCTAGGGTTTGAACCTGATACGGTAGGGCATTTTGCATTTGTTGCTACAAAAGACTAGTTAGTATTTGTGTTTCCCTCTTTTTTTTTTTTGTTCATTCAGGTGAGTACACCTCTAACATGGCTTAGTATGCACACAATTCCTTTGAAATAAATTAGATTATATTACTCTACCTGTAACAACCTTGGGGCTGATTTTCATCACTTTAAATAATTCACTGTTTAAGGATACAGCGTTATAAAATGCAACAAATAAGAATGGCATCATTTTGTACACACTCTGTACAGAAATAATAACTCCACAAGCAGCAAGGCAGGAAATAGTCAGAACTGTTTATTTTTACTAGACCTTTTACCTTTAAAAGAACTGAAACCAGGCTAGCTTCCCAACTGACCACAGCTTTTGGCACAGTCATAGAGTCATAAAATGTTGAGGTGTTAGAATGAAACTTAGAGATCACCTAGTGCCAACCTCCCCTGCCATGGCCAGGAAAACCCGAGAAGAAGCTGCCTAAAACAGAAAGAAGTGCTTAAGACAAATAAGCAAATAAAGCCTGTAGTATCACCAGAGCTCCTGTTCTAAGGAAAACAATGTGTTTATGGAGGGCTTCTTATCCTTATCAGACCTATTTGTGTCTGAAATGTGTCTTTAATGGAAAACATTAGTATGTGAAGAGTTTAAATGTCTGATTCATTGCTGTACACCCCAGCAAGAGTGGGTTTGCAGCTGATGTCCCTGAGAAGCACTGAAGGCAGTGAGATAATTTCTCAGCAGGTAATTGTCTGATAGAAACTACTTGTTTAAAGGCAACTAATCAGAAAGATTTTTTATGAATATCCAGAGGTTTTGATTTACTGCGGTGGAATGTAAAGAAATTTTAAATGCAGAGAAACTAAGAGAAATCTCTGAGTTTTTCTTCTACATTTAAATGTAAGCTGAATTGAGAGAACTAGAGTAGTGCAATTTGTTTTGGCAAGATGGTGGCAAGACAACCCAAACAATCCAAGCAAAACATATAGAAACTGGATATCCTTACTGATGAATTTGGTATTGGTATTTAATTTCAATTGCTGATAAGGAAATAATTCCATTACTTTAGTAACTAGAGATTGAAAAATCAAATATTAATGCAAATGGAAAGAAAATATTAGTTTTATTTTTAAGTCCAGTTATGTGTGATCTCAGAGTTTAATTATCTTCTCGACAGCAACAAGTAACTGTTGCCATTGACTACATACAAAATTTGCCATTGACTGCATACAGAAATTCCTTCTTGACAAGAGGAAACAAAACAAGAAGAATAATTTTTAATTCAATATAGCAGAGTCAGACTCAGTATAATCTAGTTGGTAACCCCATTGCTATTTCTCCTGAATTCCATTGTTAAGAGTGTCGTGTATGAAGAAAAAAATAGTTTACAGCAATATTTACTACATTTTCATATGTTTTATCATAACCAAATACAACATATTTATATATTGCAGTAATATATTTACTATTCATACAGCATATTAAGTACAAACTACATACAGTGTATAAAGAGATGTACATTAGACAGTGTTAAGTTATATCTATATCATGATAAGAAAGGCCTTATCTTTACCAAACCTTATGTATTATTTGAAAAAGATGTAGCAATCTAAAATGTAGAAACAACATATTAGACAAGATTAAAATAACTGTACACAACTATAAGGTGGAAAAATAAGAAAAAATTTAATTTCATTTCGTATTCAAATTATACCCTTGAAAATTGATAAGAAAAAATATTTATCCTTATTACTTATGAACTAAATTACCTGATTCTATTTGGTTTTTTTCACATTAGATCATTTGGTTTTCTTTTATAATTTCTCACCTAAACACTCTAAACTTAGAAAGTGCTAAATTAATATTCTTTTTGTAGTGTTACACATGTCATAAGACAATATTATTTTACCATGTCAAAGATGTTTGCACCATTTGGAGCACATCTATCACCAAAACTCAATTAAACAGTGCCTTTCTATCTTCAGCTAAAACAAACTGTTTACTTATATTTGCTCAGTGTTTACTTCACAAGAGGTAGAAGACCCAAATACAACAGAAAAATAGATGTCTTGGGATATAGCACAGGTCAAAAAATTTAACCCAAGGAAGAAGGTCTAATCTTTTGGTTGCAAGAGAAGACTTTTTTTCCTTTGCCAAGTAAAAGGCAGCATTACAATGTTATTCATACCTCACGTGGTGTCCTAACAATTCCTCTATTCAAGCTGAAAGGGCTATATTCCCTTTGTTGCAAAGTATTAAATTTGTCCCTTGAGATTAGTGTGTAGGCAGTTTTAAAGGATGAAACAGGATTAGATAAGGTTTCTTACCAAGAAAGAGTTCTGAAACTGTGCTGCAAAAACCTCTAGTGTTACGTGTGCTGAAAAAAATCTTTTGTTTTTACACTTTGAATCACAAGTCAAATTTTTTAAATTATTAGTTGATAAAATGTTTCTTTAGCAGTTTTATGAAAGGCAACTAAAGTATACACATGGGGAAAATGACACTTGCTTTAATTGTATCTGATTTTTTTTGTATGAAATTTCCCTGCCATTTGTAATTTGAAATATATTCCAAAAACTTGATATAAAAATATGTAGTAATTCTACTTATTTTCTAAAATATGCACTGCATTTCTGCATTTCTTGCTGTGATATAGAGAAAAAAAATACTTTTATAACTTATGATCCAAGCCAAACAATTTTAGTCTAAAAAGCTTCAAAGCCCAAATGTCAAGGAGGGTGCTAAAAAAGTCAGTAGTTCAGCTGTGCTCCACTCACTTGTATATAATTAATACCATTGTGTACCACATGAAGACTTTCATGAATTTGATTATTGCATATTCAGTGAGTACCATTTAAACATTTCTACTTCTCTTTAAAAATCTACTTTTGAGAAATGAAACCATTCCGAATTAGTATCAAAGGGATTATTAGCACATGGGTATTGAATAGTAGGACAGGTTAAAAGGGCTATATGTTGCTTTTACCTAATGAGTTGATAAGCAAAGGCAGTTCCTTTTATTTATTGCTGACATTTCCACAAGACGCATGGATTTTGACCCCATACTTCCTCAAATCCCTGTTCTTGATTATCTTTTCTTCCAGGAAGACTAGACAAAGTCCTTTGGTAGCCATCAATGTTCTTCATCTAGTCCCCAAAAAAAGCTGCCGAAGAATGATAAAATCCCACTCAAGAGTGAAATGCACCTTGCTACACATGTAATAACCTTGCTGGCTTATGACTGTTACATGACTATAGAATCCTCATCCTCCCTATTTTTCCCACTGTACAGTTCTTTACCATTCATATAGTCTCCTACGTTAATCCTGAATGTGATGTTTGAATTGAGAAAGGCTATGGAAAGAGTCTCAAGACTATTCTCAATGTCACTGTAGAGTTCACTTGAGGAGCTGATGGCAAGATGCACAGCAATTCCTATTTCTTCTGTATCAAAATATCACTTATCTTCAGCCATGAACTGGAGTATGTAATTTCTGAATCAGGATGCTTGGCATGCCCAAATAATTTTTTGAATCTTTATGGGTGCAATTCCTCAAAAAATTGTTGATACATATTGGAAGCAAAGAGCTAGTCTGACATTGTGATATGGCTATTTAATGTGTTCCTTTTCCCCTTTAAAATTATAATTTAAAAAATAACTTCAGGCAATTGACAAAAATAGAACAACAACATCACCTGCAATTAGGAGATTTTTCTGCACCTACACAAGAGAAGACGGGGTATTGCAGCCAGCTAAGTCTGCTGTTAAAATATATTCTTCACAATATGTACCAAATAAAAGTTAAACCATAAATATTAATGAAGATTGGAGAGGAAAAGAAAAGATGTTCTGTTGCTTAGTGTTCCATGCATTCAACAAAATCAGCATACTTTAAAAGAAATTAGATGACTTGCCCGTTTTTCATCTAAGTTAGACACAGCAAGATGTGATTCTTCCCACACAAGGCTACTGGATCATAAAAATGTACATCGTTAATAAAGTTAAGTGGCACTAGGCTTGTAATTTTCAAAGCACAGATAGAAAAGATATGCTGTTGTAATTCATGGACCATTATAATAGATATATTACCTTAATGTAAGGCTCTGAAATGACTATCTTCATTTTCTGCAGCTGGAAGAAAACTTACTTTCAGGAAAAAAAGTTACCTAAGAATGCTTCCAAGTGTATAATCAGGAACTTTTCTCTGCCTATCTCTGAGCATAGCATCATTAAAAGGCAATGTCCAATGTATGCAGAAGTATTTTATGGCCATATGCCATGTGTAAGGGAGTGGCATCTTCTTAAACTGGTATCATATATTTCAGCATTATGTTCTCTATGCCTGTCAGCTGACCACTGCAGGCAGATACAAGAAGGCTTCTATGTGCTGTCTCATCTAGTTGGCAGAAATTGTGAGAGAAGTGGCAGCTGTATTGAAGACTCAGGCCCAAAGATCTGCATCTTCTGTAGTATGATGACCAGTAAATGTGCCTCTGGCACTGGCGGTGTTTGGATTTCAAGGTGAATCAGTTTCTCAGACTAGCTCTCTCTCTATCCTCCAGGAGTTTTAATTATAGCCATGGGAATATTTTTAAATGCCTCATCTCAGTTCTCCAAAAAGAGGCAAGAAATGGTGTGTTGATAGGATAAAAATGCCCCAAATACACTCTTCTTCTCATTGCAAATGATCATAGAATAAAACAAAGTCAGATATTCATGCTATAAATGTCTGTGCTACTGTCATACAGTGCAGTATGTGAACAAAATAATAGAAGATGATCTGTCAACAAGCTGCTCTCTTAAGTTGGTAATTATTTTGAATGACATCGTATCACATCTAAAATAAATTTAAACAGTATCAGCAAAGTACAACTAAAACAATATCACACAGCTAAGATGAACAGCAATAGCTCTCATTCTAGTCAGTACTTTTTGTAATATTTAGTTATTGTTTGGAAGAAAACTACTACACCCAACAGTTTTCACATTAAATATAGGCAAATAGTTTAAATTAAACATATGATATTCCATCATTTTACACAGGAAGTCATATTTATATATTTAGGCATTTAATTTCTTGAATTACGGAACACAATGGAAGTAAAGATATTCCTATATTTTCAAGTTCTCTTTTGATTGGTAAGGGACAGTGGAGGCCCATCTGTTTTGCAGCAAAGAAAGCCCCAAACCATCTGTGTAGAACCACATGCCAGCTAAAACACAGAGATATGCACAGTTTTTTGTTATGAAAAATTTTGCAGTATTTTTTTCCTGTATTAGTGTGAATAAATTAGCAACAACTAAATTAAAGAAATCTTCTGAGAACATACTAACTTCCTAGAGCACACTGGAAAATGTATCCATTTAGAAGTCATGAAACATTCACTGGCAAAAATTGTTCTTGTGACTATTTATTATTAAGAGAGGTAGATCTTTGTGCATTTAATAGAAGTATTTTTATGAGCATCATAGTTGAAGTTAATTTATCTATGAGGTGTTCTTCAGAGAAAAACCTACGAAGTTGCAACCATGCCTGTATATTGCCCTAATAATAGCATTTAAAATCTTGAGCCCATATGTTTCTTTACCAACTTAAAAAAAAAACAGCCATAAGAGGGTAAACTCACCCAATTTACTCATAATGACTACAGCTTTGGCTAACCTGCATCATCTACCATTTAAATGGGTTTTAAAAGAAAACTGGTATGCAGGGAAGAGTCTATGAAATGAACATCAAATGAGCATGGTGGGCAAGACCCTAACTTGCCCTCACAGAGGCACTGTGTTTTCTGTCCAACAAAGGTAGCACTGTGAGTTCTATTGACAGTTCATTAATATTCAATATTTTCTTTAAATTAGACCAGTCTTAGCCAAGTGGACAGCAGTCGTCCACAGAGATCTGAGAGCCCATGAAGTAACTGAAAAACACCAAGCAAATGCACAAATAAAGAGCCCTATGTAATTTTTTGATGTATTAGTGGGCACACACTAGCAAAACTGCAGTCATTTCTCAGCTGTTTTCAGACCCTAAATAAAATACTTTTTAAATAGAAAAATAAAATTATGGTTTTGCAAAATGATTGGGCTGTTTTTATACAAATGTTCGTTCACCAGTTCGGAACACATGGGAAATAAAAGATGGTCCCTGGATTTTATCCAGAACATCTTTCAGCTGAAGACAGTTGAGCTATTCTAGTCTAGAACACGCAATTTGTTCAGCAGAAAGCCTTCACAGGCGTGTTTTGGAGGAAGATGCATGACGTAAAGAGCAGGCATTTTCTAAGTTAAAAAGGCCATCATATCCTTTTGCTTGCATTCTTGATAACAAGCCAGACCAAAAGCTTCTAGCAAAGCTTCTAGATTTTGTTAAAACATTAAAATCTACATTAAAATGTAGACTTAAACCTTCAAAATTGGACAGTAAGAGGACAAGGACAAAGCCCAGTGGTTAGGGTTTTCCATCTTTCTAGAAATCTAGATATTTTTTTCTTAATTCTTTTTATTCTTTTTATGGACTGTCAAAGATCAGCTTTTGTCAAAGAAACTACTCATTCATAAGCTATCTCAGAATTTAATTTAGAAGATGCATGATGGGAATAAGACTTTGTCTCTGCACACGTGGTTTTCAGACCTATGCTCCTATGAAAGCAAGGCAGCATTTCCAGTGATATAAAGTCTAATATATATGGTTTTCACAGTTATTATATTAAAATCCTAGTTAATTTTAGGGAAAAATCAAATATGATTGTTATGTCTTTATTTCTCCATGATGGAGAAATTTATGTTGTCAGAATGACGACTCCTGAATCTAGATTTTGGAACTGCTTGCTGTACTGTAGCAGTTGTTACACACCTAGTTAAATATTCATGATAATGGGGTATATATAATTATATTACACGTCATAAAGAAGATAAATGTTTGCAAGTATAGAAAACTAGGATACAAAAAACATTTTCTGATGGAGAACACTTTGATATGGAATTTGCTCTCATGTGTCTGGGCGTAACTCATAAATATTTAGTCCAGATGACTTGCTTAGATACTTTAGTGGAGAATTTAATCATTTAACAAAATCAAAAAGATCCATCTTCGTCTAGGCCATAATGTAGATTGTTTCTAACCGCAGTTCAATGGTTGCCAAAACTGTGGCCACGCGTGCATTTGGGTGAGCAGCACTGGGCAAAAGCATACCTCTCATGTTTGATAGCTGGTATTCATTCCCATGCTTTATCAAATACTCCAGATTTAAGAAGATGATGCACCAATTGCCAAATGGTCTACTTATCATTTTACTTTTACGATCTTTTTTAAAAAGATCATTTAACTTTTATGCAACTTTTTATAGCAAATTATTTCTATGTTCACTGGCACAGTGTTTGGACTTGTTCTGCAGTGGTATGCAGATTTGGATTTCAATAAAAAATGCACTTCTGTAGATTCAAATACTTTACTAGATGAAATTAATTTTTCTGTTCCATTAATTTAGGAGTCAAAAGCCCAATTTTAATATTATTTTGCTTCAACATAAAGGTTAATTCAGACTGATAAAAGAAACAATCTTGTTTTGTGCAACAGCAAATCTCAACAGAATAAATGAATATCCTCAAACCTCTGATCTGATAGCATAGTTTAAAAATGCTTAAATAACAACAGAAAGATTATTATTGGGATTTTAACATTTTGTTTTCTTTCTCCACTGACCTGCACAAACTCATCTCAGATTATATTAGCTTTGCATTGAACATGTCCATCAATTTTTTAATGTATTTATGCTGTAGTATTGCAAGCACTGTCATGAATGAAATTTGTTGATTTTTATTATAAAAGGCATAGACTCTCAATATAGTTTTAGGCCTTGAGTAATCCTTTAGTGTCAGTGTAAAGCAAAGGAAATGTAAACACAAATAATGGTAGCTATGAACATACACCTAGGGCAAAAGCAGGTCCAATGGCTCCTACATCCAACAGCATGAATTTGCTGAGCTGAGTCCCTGAACAGACAAAATGTCTGTAACTGTCTGCAAACAGTGACTCTTGCTATTCTACTCCAAGTGAATTGTCTGTGGATTAAAAGACCACCAAATGAATCTGAATATTTGCAGTTCTTCATAAGTATATATCAGGAAAGTGATTTTTTTCAACCAAAAGATACAGCATTATCTTTGTGGCTAACACTTTTCATTATGCTATACAAGATAACTTTGTGATCCCATAATTATTTTTACATTCATTATTTTAGTGTGTGTAGAGCTTTCCCCCCTCTTGCTAAATAATGAGTGACCTGTTTTGAACTATACAAGAGTTTTGAAAGGAGAAACTATTCACACATGAAGGAGTATAGAAAAGCTGTGATTTTCTGCTTGACTTAAAATCAGTTTATGATTCAGTTATAAGAAGGTTAATCAATCTGAACTAAAATGGAAAAGAATACACATAGAAATGCAAAAAGAGATCATTATTTTTTCAGAATAACATATTTATATGCACACAAACTGATGAGATGTTTTCTGTTTATTCCTATCATGAAAACTCTATAGCTTTATACTTACGATCTTTGGTTACCCATAACTGAGGAACACTGCTTTCAAATGAGACTCTGTTTTGCAATATGGCAGTTCCTAAGACATTCTGACACAAAACCATATTAATTAAATAAAGAATCTACCTAGATCTTGACAATGTTGCATTAAAAGCAAATTTATAAATATTTTAATCTATTAGCAATTAGCAGGCTTGTTATAAGAAATAATAAACCAAAGCAGACAAAATATTTCTCTTCTTAAAACCAAATTTATTCCAAATTTCAGCTTTATTAGGGTTAGTTCTCCTGCATAAAGGAAATATAATTAGATTTCTTTTTCAAGGAAGATTATGTCACATCTCCAAAATAAAATTTCTCAAGAGTTCTTAAAGGTCTAATGAGATATTTACCTGTATTAGACTATACCCACATACCCACAGTGTTTGTGCTTGTTAAAGCCTTTCAGTCATTCTAGGCTTAGGGAAATAGTGTCCAAATGTACCATATTTAGCTTCTATCTCAAATTCTCCCGAGCTGTCAATTTAGGTGTTAAAGAGACCATTTGTAAAGCTTGGCTGGGATTTGCCATTATTGACTGGAATGTGTGTTTATCATTACATTCAATGATGAAAGTGGAACATGTAGCATATGAATAAATGTCAGCAGATGTTTCTTTTAAATGGCCTGATTTCAACCTCCTGTTGTTTGTCTTGAATACAAATATTAAAAAAGAGAAAAAGGCAGAATTTTTTATGACATAAGTGCAAGGGTAGTTATATTAAAAAACAACAAAAATAATGATGGAAGTCAGAGAAGAACGAGGAAAGTATAATTAATAAGAATTATGTTGATGCTTTCATGCTACTATCTGGTTTGATATTATAAAAGACACAAGAACAGCAGTTCAGTGTGGGATATATCACTACAGTCACTCCATAAGAAGTAAGGAAAACTTGGAGTCTATTCTCAGAAGCATATTACATAAGGTTCAATAATTTTAAAAATTTTATAGAATTGTTGTAAAACTCCTTAAACTCAGAGCACCAAGAAAAGGAGGTATCACAGAAAAAAGGTCTCTACCTGCTTTATTCTTGTTTGCAAAAGCAAATATTCCTTCCAAAATAGTAATTTTTTAAGTGTTTGAAAGACTCTCACTGGTTCCAGTGGGTAATACCACCGCATGTGTAAACTTGAATGTGTAAACATTTCTGCAGTGTGTAGAAATGCAAATAAAGGATTTATGTAGATCTCCTCTCTTTATCACTTTTTTTTAAAGAATAATTTAAAATATATAATATATAGTAGTATATAATAGTATACAAACCAGTATACAACTGTCTTGTGCCAGGACCATATTTTACTACTCCGCTTCACATGGTGGTGTCCCATTTTGTTCCGTGGGACAAAATGATATACCTGAGAAAAAATACCCTGAGAATAAAATAATGCTCAGTGTGAGCAGTGAAAGCAGAATCTGGCAGGAATTAGTATGCAGCACTGTAAACTCAGCAGTATTCCAACTAAATCAACAAAGTGAACAGAGACAAAATTAAATCAGCCTTGTGTTTACTGGAATGTGTGCATTTTGTATCATCTAAATGATAATATGGTATCAAGGTGTTGAGTATCTGAGGTCCTCTGTCTTTACAAGAGATGCAGGTGTTCAAAACCATTGTAAATCACATTTTTAGTAAAGAGGACAGCTTTACAATTATTATATGCCATATTCAGATATTATCATAAATCTGCAGAGAATTTACTATAAAAAAACCAACTTTTTTTTGATACTGTCTCAATATATCCCTATTAAATAAATAATTTCCTACCTTGAAGTCTAAAATAATAAATATGTGATCTATTTCTATAAGACTGTATCTAATGACTGTGATGGGTGAGTGTTTTGTAATTAAATACTGAGGACTATCTCCAGCTCCTGTCTAGGATTATATTATGTAGAGTTTCATGAAAACCACATGTAAACTTTGACTTCAGAAAGGCTGGAGTATCCCTTTTACTAGGCATTCTTCTCAGCTGATCACCGATATTGATTATGTCCTAATCACAGGAAGTGCAAAAGGTGTCTCTGAGAGAGGATAATGATCTTTACAAATGTGACTTACAGATAGCCAGCTGTTCACACATGCACAATATATACCTCTAGCAGTGTATAGACTGCAACTTGATTTTCAAGATCTCAGTTCAAGGATATGTCCTTTATCTGTTTTTCTGGTAACAGCAATATTGGCCGGTTGCTTATTGGATCTTGTGATAGTAATTTTGGCCAGCTACTTCCTGGAACTAAGGAAAAATTATTCTCAATTTATTACCATTTGCTTTTGATAAGTTTTAAAAATATGCCCAAAACCATATTCCATGTCACAGGAGGAAAGTCAAGTTTACAAAAGAAATTCAATACAAAAAATTAATCGTTTTTAGGTCTATGATTAAAAAAAAAATCTCTAAATTAATGAAATCTTATTTTATTGAAGTAGGGAATTTTGTACAGCTACCAGATATAAGTGAACTGCCCTACCTCCATCTCAGTTAAGTGCAATACATCCAAATAGTAATTCACTCAATACTCACTTTAAGGAAAGGTATGTCTTCTCCTAAATCAGTGGACCTGAAACTACAAGATTGCAGAATTTATTCCACTGCTGTCCTTTGCCAGTGGTGGTGATGAGCTGGGAGTTGAGCAAATATTTGTAGATAATTACAGAATATAGAAAAATACAGTACAGGGATACCTGAGTAAATATAAAATATAATAACAAATATTAAATGAAAATATAATTATATTCTACCATAGTTAAATATATATAGGCATATTGAATGAAAATATTGTCTAACTTCAAGCAGTAAGTGGAAAAGCAGAGGGAGAATTGCAATTTAATTATCTTGGTCTCCATTCTGGAATTTAATAAGCAGATCAATAATGTTATCTCTATAATTGCATTCCAAGAATATCATGCTAGTTGTTTTTGCACTTCATACCCTGCAGCATTTCCTGTTAAGATGTTTTCAGAATGTTTACAGTCATTTCTGTTCTTAGGCCTGGATTCATCAAAACACTGAGCTTATACTTAGCATTATTTCCACAGCATGAGTAGTATATTTATGTCTATGTATAAATGTTTTCTGGAATAGAGTTGGTTATAAACATGTAAAATGATTTGATGAATTTAAAACAAAAACTAAAACCCAATATATATTGACAAAATATGTTGTTTCTTCTGGAGTATCTTCAAATGAGGATATCTTCATATGATTTAAACTCATTATATAAAATATATTAATTAGGATATGTTATCTTTTTAAAAATAATGAATTAAATAATACTAAAATATTGATTGTAGACTTCTTTTCCTTCATCCTTCAAAAATCTATAGGTAGTGCTGACTTTCAACAATCAGAAAGCAAGGAAGAAATCCAGGAGGGAGGCTGCATTTTCCCTATCTGCTTAGATCTTGGCACATTTGCTCTTCAATTGCTCCTCACCCTTCAGATAAGCTTGAAAACAAACTTCAACCTTTCAGCACCGTGCACACTTCACACATTCTTTCACTTCAGCAGTTAACTCTTACCTCCTTGAACAAAACCAAAACACACACAAAAAACATTCCATGTTCTCACTCCTAAGGAAACAATAATTGTAGGTCAAGGTCACTTCAGAATGACTTAAATTTCTCTTTGTTTTTCCTCCCCTGTTAGTTATTTCACTTCCTCTTGTGCCACATAGATTTTAGAAGTGTTTGTATTCTTCCTCCCTGCTTCCTTCAGTAATATTTTAGACTGATAAATATAATTCTGAAGAATTTTGAGGTTTTTCTCATAGAATATTAGAAGTGACAGGGTGTGTCTTGTGGAGCTGCAGAACCTGTGGGAGCAATTCCCTGAAGTGACGTGGTGTGAGACTACACCGAATAAGGCATTGGCCTTACAGGGGATTGCTTTATATTGCAGTGATTAGGTGCACTAGTTTTTCATATAAAGAGTCTTAGTCATAAACCTACAAACCTTTTTGGGTGTTGGGTGGAGTATTAATTAAGAGCTTGTTTTTTGACACAGCTCCAGGAAACCTCCTTCCTCTGTTACCCTGCCTCTGCCTTGATGAAAGAAAACAGACAGCAGAATATTATTCCCAATAAGTCAGGTGATTTTTCCATTTCTTCTCACAGAGTACTCCTAGATAGTGTTTAGTGTCCTGATTTTTCATTTTCTAGTTCAACAAGTGTTTATCTGCATTATTGTGGCAATTGTACACAACACTTAAGTTTTATTCGTAAGAATAGTTTGATTTATTACTTTTGATTATTGTCCAAATCCTCTTGTATCTTAAACTTTTGCAATCTTTTCCCAAAGAGTAACCTTTTGTATTCTGAGTATGGACAATTGTTGTGGGTTGTTTAAAAGGTTTTGTTTGATATATTGATTTTTCAGTAGTCAATATGCATATTGTTCTTCTTGCGCTTGGCCTCTGTTTAAAATCATGTCAGCTTTAAGTAGTTGCAGTAGGCCTAATGTAAAAAGTCAAAAGTAAAACATGAGGGAATTTGCTCATTTTTCTTGTTCATAAATATTATCTTGTGGCTGATATTACTTGCAGCTGTAATGCCTGTGATTCTCCTGCTGAGTCTCCCAACTGTCACAAATTAGATGGAAGTTTCAAGGAATAAGCCAAAGCCCCCTTCACTCCTACAAGATGCCTGTTCTTTAAGGCTGAGAGATGATCTAGAACTAGAAAATATCCTATGAAAGTCTGGGGACAATAGTAAGGAGTGAGTATTGTGTGATATTAAGAAATGATGTTCAGAGTCCATGGATAGACTCCCTAGACACCCACAGTATTACTAAAGTCCTCTCCAAAGGCAATGGAGCAGTGGATGACAACCCATTTCCAAGCAAAGTGTTCCAATCATTGCAAAATCACTACAGAAGAGCCAAGTGGTATTGCTTTTCTTTCTAGATTCACTTTAAAAATTTGAGTCCCCTCGGGGGAAACCTCTGTACTTAGAGGTCACATAAATAAGTGGAAGCAGAGCATTTGCAGCGAAGTGCCTACATGACAGAGAGGCTTGGTTTTCTTTGTCTCTCATTTCTCATTCTGCTTAACATTCCTTATGGGCTGTCTCCAGGCAGCTCCATGATTGGTGAGTGGGAAGTACCAAGGGCATGTTTATGTTTTAGTCATGGCAACACCCACAATGCTGCAATAAGCACGCAGTCTGATTCTTATCCTTACATATGTTAAGTAAACAAAGGAACAAAGTTCTAGCTGAAACAGAAAACATGGATATAACTGTCCAGCTTCTCTGGACAGTTCAGGCAGAACTACAACTCATTTTTTTGCAAGTCTGGTCTGACAAAGGCATTTTGGTGTGAATCAACATTCTTCTGTTCCCAAATACAAATAACTCTTTTCTGTTGTTCCAAGTTGAATATTTGTCAGCCTCGTTTTTAACTGAATGCATGCATACGTCAGTAATGGTAACTCTCAAAGTAAAAATGTATTTACCATACAGTGCCTCTGTACAAGCAGAATATACACTAACTCTGCAGGAATTCTTATGCTACTAGGGATTTACAATATTTTCTTCTTTCCTCTTTTGATGTGGATGTTTTACTCCCCTTGGCAATGCACTCATACTGAAGGAAGAATAGACACCTTAATCCTGCTTGGCAAGATTTCCCTTTAAAGCTTTAGTCCCAAGCAGGCATATGTAGTGTTTGTTGACCTTTTGCACCAGACCAATCAGTCCATTGAGGTCTAAAGTAAGACTTCCTTTTCTTGGCATGCAGCAAGGCAGAGTTTGATGATCAAGGCTTTGAAGTATAGCATCTGAAGCCCCAAGTATAAAAGCTGCCTCAGCAGCCATGTCAGTAGCAAAGGTTGCTACATTTTTTTCATTGTAGTGTAATTTCAAATAATTTGAAAAACTCTCTCTTCTAGAGAAGGATTAAGGAATAAATCTCTTAGTGTTTCCATTAGACCTGACTCTCTTCATGTAGAATTCAGCACTAAAATGTCAATAACTTCAATAGGATCAGGATAAGACCTAATGCCAAAATTGTGTCAATATGAGAAGAAAACCTCTTTTTTACAGTCAATTTAACTACTTAAAAATTCTTAGTAGGAAGACGTTTGGGGTGCTTAAATGTTGTCAATGTTAATAAGGCTTGCCCATTTCTTCCAGTGCTGTTCATTAATAAAATAGAAATCTCAGTACTTTAGAAGACAAAAAACTGTTAGATTTTTTTTATCAAATTCAGTAGTATAAAAGTCCATTTACTTCTGTGTGCAAATTTATATTTGAAACTTCAGTATGGTATCTTATATAAACTACAGAAATGGTACCAAATAGTTACAGCCTTTATAAATCAAAAGAGAGAGAAAAGGAAAATAGTAACCTATATAGAAAGAATCTAATCATTCTAATTTACCCATGTACATTACGAAATTACATTAGTTATGATCATTTATTTCAAATATTTAAATAAATATGTAATTGTTTACTACCATGCTAAACAACATAAGACACGATTAGCCACAAATATGATCAACAAAACTAAAATTGTAAAGCTAAAAAAAAGGAGTTGTGTACCCAGTTAAATAAATAAATAAATAATTTTAATTGGCATACAAAAGTGTTGCAACATCTATTTTAAGGATGCATGACCTTTTCTAAATGGACAGCTTGTAACATAAGAACCAGAACAAACCAGTTGTGGTTTTTATTCTACTCTAATTTGCCACATCTCTGTGTGGAACAGAATTTGTATTAGTATGATGTGGTTTTGTAACAGCAGTCTTTGATTTTGTCTTTTTCCCATTTTGCTTTTTCCTTTTCTCCTCTCCCAAGTCTTCCTGCTAATGATGATAAGTTTACAGTCTAAACCTTTGCTACTTTCAATGAAATATTATTCTATGAATGCTTCTTGGTCTTCGATCATTTGGTTTATCTCCACAACCTAAAAGGAAACCCTACAAACAGCTTCAGATATTCTGTGTAAGTAAGGAACTCGACATAAAAGAAGAAGAGGCATTAAAATAACTCAAGACTTTGCAGAGCCCATGATGCCACACTTATAACATGACAATGGCAAAAAGAATTTGTTGCGTCATAGGAGCCTTGTGGTCCCACCCTTTGCAAGGAGCTCTGGATGCACTGTTCTAATCACAATACAGACTCTTCCCATGATCATGGATAAGAAAAATAATACCCAGATTTCCCATGAGTGTTTTTATTGGATAATGAGAGATTAGGGTCTTTGGTTAGGTTTCTGCCCCATGTATTAAGGAATAACTTTGTGCAGCTACCAATATGTTTTCCATAGGATGAAGTTAACGAGTTCCAGAAAATGGATACAGTGTATGCTGTGGTAATCAGGCTGTGGTACTGTCAGCCTGTGAATGTTCTGTTCCATGTCCTTTGTGCACATCACACTCTTTACCCACACTGTACCTTGGAAGTCCACCTGCCTGTAAAGGGAGGACTCTTGGTGCTCCTTGCACCAAGTCACAATCACAAAATAAATGAATGGTCATCATTCATGAACATCCACACATACCTCTTGTGTTATGCCATGTTCTAACAATTAGACACTTGGTCAGCTAAAAGGAATGTCCAGGTTAATGTAAACTTTGAAAAAATCAGACTGGTTCCTTAACTTGATTGTTTCCTACACTAAAACCTACGAGCTCTTACCTACAAAATGGAATTGTCTTCTCCCATCTTCTTACCTATGATTCTTATTTGGTTATTTTATATTATTTTATTTTATTTATTTTTTCCAAAGATCAGAACTTGTCATTCCAGCTGCTTTATTATTTTTCTCTTAGGAAACTATTTTTGCTATTTTTCATAGTCATTAATTTTCATTGTCCTTACTTTCCTAGAACCATTGGAGAGGGATTGCTTGCCATTTTTTCTACCCCTTTGCTTGGTAAAAGCAGTTGGCTGAGGATGATAATTAGACAATTGCAACTGGGCTGTCAACACTTTTAAGTATATAGGATCCAGTGTAATATATAATGCAAAATGTAATAGGAAGGGGAATATTTCTGCACAGGCCAAGATTGTATCAAAGGATGTGCTTTTTTTGAGATTGTGATGAATTGTATCACACAATACAAAGAAAAATGAAAGGAAGTGAAGTTAAACACTTTCTTTGAACTCATATGGAATAAAATTTTGTGATATTGAGTAGATTGATATTTTCCTACAGAATTTTCATGTTTATGTCTATAAAGATATGTTTTTCACGCAATAATACGTTTTGAAAAAATAATGAGGTCCTCTGATCATTTTCCTCCCTATTACTGGATAGCACTTCCAGCACTATGCAAGCACAGTTGGCTACCCAGGGACCCTGATGCCAAGTTGCGGAGGATATTCTTGTAGCAGTGACAAATAGCTTGCTGGTGGGCTGTGCAGAGTGTTGTTCTGGCAGCAATGAAGTTGTCTATGTGTCTGTCACTTGGTTAGGCTACAGAAAGTCTAGGTGGTTTGATTTTTTTTTCCGCCTTTGGAGAACTTTGTTTTAAACTTGCATGTGTTTCTGGTGAATTAGTTCATTTGACAGCAAGGTTCTTAACAGACCCCTCATCAGTGTTACATGTGAGTACCTATATGATGAAAGAGAGAAAAAATCTTCACAGTGCCATACTTGTTTTCCATACAAACCTACATGCTGCCATTACAGCCACCCACATATCGTTTGACAACTCACTTATGCATCAAGCATCTTAATGAATCAAGACTGAACAACACAGTGTCCTCGTATAAAACCACGTATTTTAAATGTTATTCTGATTTTATGCCTTTCTGGTGAAAAACTTGGGTAGATTGTGGGATCTGTAAACAAAAATTTGTGCATGGGTTCTGTTTTGCTGCTCATAATTCTCCTATTGAAAGCATTCTATGTTGTTGATTTAAATTTAAAAATACAATTACTAATGTCAGCTGACTACCAAAAACCCAGTAACTCATAGTAGATAAATTAGCTTGTAGACACACACAGACAATCCCTACAGTGTTTTTTGACTGCCTAAGAAAGTATATAATTTAAAGCTTCCTGATAATTTATGGGTAAAATGCAAGCTCGCTGATGCTGCTGGCTAAAAAATGAATACTCCTCCCATTGTACTTCTGAGTTTATAATTAAGGGTAAATGTGAAATTTAAACAAAAAACAAAATAACAAATATATTAGGTATTGTATTTAAAAACAGGAAACAAAGGCACCAATATTTGTATATAGATGCAGGAATAATTTAAGATCCTTTGGAATGGTAACAAATCTACTATATAATAACTCTGCTGAATGATGTAAGCCTAGACTAAGTAAAAGGAAGTAAATGTTCTTTTCATGAAAGTCAATATACAATGGGAGTGTTTTAAGAGGACCTAACCGCCTTTTAATTTTATAAAGAAAAAAAAAGTTTATTTTTGTTCTTTCTGTGTATATAGATGCATTTGCTGATTTGATTATCTATATTGGCAGATCAGGTTAAATGTACTTTGAGACAGACTTATATTCTTTAGTAAGTCACTGTACTGGTTTTACACTCATGAAAAATATATATAATTTTTTTTACACTACCAATATAAAAAAGAAAAAAAATCTGCTGCTGGTAATAAGAAAAATAATCAAAGAACTCCAAGTATAAGTACTTGGAAGAGATGTTGAAAGGTATTTTAACATTGTAAATTAAGGGTATAGAGAGGAAATTTCAGCTAAAAGTGATGTTTGAGTTAGTTTGTTTTCATTGTGTCCAGTGATAGTACTTAAGTCAGCCTCCTAGACTACATGGGTATTGCTAAACTAAACTCATCAAATTTGCAACTATAGCTTTGCCAGAAACATTTTTGAAAAGAGCCGACAGCAGAGATTTTCTAGCTTTCATCACTTAGAAGCACAGGGTGAGGCTATTGATCTTAAAATTGCTGGGATTTTCGAAGGAGACTGCTTGTTTGTTCTGTGCTGTTGTCACTGAAGTGGTTAAAGCTTTGTTTGTTTGTTTTGGTTCTGAATGGCTCTTAATGGATTAAGCTTTCCAGCTTTCACCAAAGCTGAAACTGTTTATTAAAGTATCAAGATATAAACTAACCTCTGAGAATTTTAACTAACTATATAGGGCCATGCAGCCCTAATGACCTATCCCTGTGAATCCTTTTGAAGGCTTTGATGTGTTTGTTTTTTCAACTTATACCATACCGAATTAATTTAGTTGTTTTGGGGAAAACAAATCTACGTGAAGTTGAACATTATAATGAAATAAGGGGTATTTGCCCTCACAGATTTTATGTAAGTGCTCTAAGTGCTTCATCAAATCATAACCATGTGTTCAGAATACTGTAATGAAATATTTAGTGTGTTTTATTGGTACTAAATGCTTTATTATTTCAGATATTTACAAAAAAATTATGAAGAAAACCCCTCCATCATATTTAACCCAATAGATGAATTCTAAGAAATGACCCCTCTGGACATGGATAGAGATATGCTATAATCTTTAAGTTTAACATCAAATATATTTACAGAATACATTAGACCTGTAATTTCTACAATCAGATTTAAATAAGTTTTAAAGAGAAAGGTTTAAAATCCTATCTTAGAGTAACCCAGTAACCTATTGGACACAGAGCTGGTAGAGAATATAATTCACAAATTGACTGATTATGGTAGACCAAGCAAAATCCTTTAATTTCCAAATTTGAACAGATCCACATTTTTCTTTTGCTACCAAATATCATCCTTGTATCAATGTCAGAAACAGCTTACCTTACTCTTCCAAAACTCTTCAGGAAGGGCTTTAACTTCAAAGTTCTTAATAAAAATAAAAGAAATATTAAAATCCAATTAGTGGGTTTTCTCAGGTGGAAATACCTACCTGTATATTAATTCCTTAATAACTAGTGTTCTAAAACAGAAATCAATAAGTAATATTTACCAATAACTGTAAGTGGCAGTTTTTGGATACATACATGAGGCTCACAAAAGCATTGGAGTTCTGGAGAAAAACCTCAAAAGTCCTCTTACTAACTAGTGTAAATTGAATTTAAAAATAACAATATAGAAAGCTGGCATAAGCAAAAGTGCTTTTGAGTGAGACTATATCTGAAGAGTCATTGGTTTAAAGTAAAGCTTGTTTTAGTAGTTAGTAGCTTTTATGATGTCTCTGTTGCTTTAGATAAACTCACAATTCATTGGACAAGTAATTATCATTGTAACATTTCAAATCCTAATATTAGGAGATACTTCTTGATTAAGTACAATATACTAATGTTGCAAAGTTTTTTTTATTGTATGGCAGTGTGGAAAGAAAAATTATTTACTCCTCAGCATTTTCACTCAGGTAACATTATAGGAATTTTTGCTCCAAGTTCTCAGTAAGAACTTTGGAAACATTAAAGGCAACTTTTCTTCATTTAGGTACTTTTTTTGTTTCTGATAGATAAGAAATATGAACAGCATCAGGAAATGCCACTATTTTTCTGTTTACTATCAAAAGGCCATTTACTATTGGTACCCCTTTGTAACTATTTTTGGAAGAAAAGTCTGGAAATGATGCAAACTTGATGTAATCTATGGAAAAAGAATGTTTACTGAAACATTCATAAATAATTACAGGGGTCATGCAGCTTGAGTAGCAAAAGAGCCTTCAGCCGCTGAGGACTCTAATAAACTCATGTGCTATGTGAACAATCACACAAGGGCATATATAACATTGAATGGGTTACATACTCTTAAAAAGCACCAGGAATTGGAAGAAAGTAGCTTGGACCTAAAGTTTTGTTTATGTTCTTCTCAAAAAAGTCTGATTCCAGTGAGAAAAAACAGAAGTACAGTTACAGAGCTCGAGCCAGGATGGGATCTCAGAGTATCAGAAAAATATATTTGAATTACTTAATTTTCTTTTACCATAGAAAGTTACTCTTTTTTAAAAACTCTTTTGTGTTATTTTACTAAGAAAAAAACTCTAATCTATTATCTGAGAATATAAACATGTTAATTTATTAATTTTATTTCTTTAATCTATAGGAAATAATGGAAAATACTGTGTTAACTCTATTAATGACCGTGGGAGTGTTTTGAGCACCTGTTTATGTTTAAATACCTTTCTGGGTCTTTTTGCCACAATTAGTGGCTACAGATTTTATCTCACTTAAATTCAAAGTGCTTTGCAAGAAGAGTTTATGAGGTAGATAGATAGATAGATAGATAGATAGATAGATAGATAATAAATCATGCATTATAAATGCATTTATGTATAGTTCTCTTGTTTCACAGAATCAGAGAATGGTGTAGGTTGAAAGGGACCTCTGGACCTCACCTTGCCCAACCCCTGTGCCAACGCAGGGTCACCGAGACCTCTTTGCCCGGGCACATGTCCTGATGGCTTTTGAATATCTTCAAGGATGAAAACTTTACAACTTCTGTGGTCAACCTTTATGTGAATGCTTTAAGTTTTTGGGGTTTTTTTAATACATTTAATATATTGATATTTCCCTTCATGTAAATTTTCTAGAGGATTTCCTAGAAATTTACACTGTCAGAGTTTGTTACAGTGATTCACAGCCTTCAAACTCTATCAGCCTATTTGAGTTATGACTCTGATGTAGATAGATTACAGCTTCATTTGGAGCACATAAAAAAAAAAAACTTCTAAAGAGTATACTGTATATGTAGCTTGACTGCTTCTTCTAGAATGTGTATTCATACTTATATTTTTTCATCCTAGGACACTTTTTCACAATGAGCTGAGAAAAGAAACCATTGTACTTCAGAGTCAACAGAAGCTACATGTCATTCCCTGGTAGGATGAATCCTTACAAACAGTTTGACATTCCGGGAAATACCACCAGTGTCAGCTGGTATGTTGCGGAGGGAACACAGGTGGGGGGAATATGGATGCAAACAAAGTTAAATTGCATTTACCTTTTCAGCTGCACTTGAAGTAAAAATTGAATAAAGATAATTTTTTTAGTACCTAGAATATTGCTGATAGTAATATGCCAAACTCCCAACTGTGCTGTAGTTAAGGTACCTACTTCTATTACTATCAAGCTGAAGCAATGCATTTTTGTGATAGAAAATTTTCCAGGATATAGCACTACATTCAATATTTAAAGTTTGCTGCTGTCATTCTAAATCCTGGTCCCTCTCCTGTACATGGGAAATATATCACAGGGTGAGGAATTTCTAAGTGATGTGCAGGTGCTCTTCTTCACACACACATATTCAGTCAATTTGTTCAGATATACATCTGTGCAAGCTTATTTGGGTCTGTTTTCAAATTTTAGCACTGGCACATGCTATGCTTATAATTGTGGAAAAAGAGCAAAAAAAGCTTGAGAAATGTGAGACCTACAATTATTCAGAAGAAAATCATGAGATCCTTCTCTGCACATTTTGCTACTTTAAAAGATTCTTGCTTTCTGGTAGAGAGCTGAGTTGGGAGCTTAGAATGCTCATCTCTAGCAGCTCAGCTGTCTTCTGAACTTTTCCGCTGTATTAGTGCAACAGTGGAAAATAAATGTGGATGAGTTCTTCAGCAAAAGTATCAGATTATAACTGTCTTGATGTTGTGCTTTTCTGATCTATGTTATGTGCTGATCTACAACTCCTTGGAATTAGTAGAAGTGATCTTCTGTTTACAATTTCCACAGCAAAGCAACTTTTAATTCTTGAGAATCTTATATATAGATTATTTGGGATGAAGTTGAAATCAGCATATGCAATGAATGCAAATTAAGTAATAATATGTAGGAATTCAGATAATACAAAATCATACCATATAATACAGAAATCTTCATTTGAAATATTCATTACAAAGTTCAAAAGTTCTGTTTTTCAGCATTGATATAAACTTGAAAGGTGAAAACTTATGATTCTTAAAAACCAAGGAAACAATTTGATGATTGAGGTGAGGAGGGTGTTGGCTTTACTATGCATATGCCTGGTTTTAAATTCAGTATTCAAACTAGAGGATGTTGTAGTCTCAGGTGCTGCACTGAGAGTTAAATGCTTCTTCCCTGTTTTCTCAATTTAACACGTTCAAATTTTTGGGAGACAAAAAAACCAAACTAACAAATCCAGAAACAGGCATCTCTTGAAACAGACTTCCCAGACCAGTGTAAGTGATGAGAGAGTTGGATTCTAATTTGGTAGGTAAGCAAAGAATCTTTTCTTCGAGGCTGTGTAATATATTACTGATATCCAGTCAAGATATTTGAGTTGTTTCTCTCTTAAGGAAGCTGTCAGTGTTCATGTTAGCTATATTCATGTTACTATTACAACATCTGTCATACTTGCTGGAAAAAAATCTCTTTATACACTGCTAGACTTCTTGTTTTATTTTGCTTTTCTATCTAATCTATTGCAATCAGTCATGTAGCAGTTGCTTAGTTTATGAGTCTAAAAGTAGTCACAAGTTCTAGTTGGTTTACTTTCCTTGCTTAGCACATGCAAGGATTTCCAAGCATTACTCTGGAAAATAAAGTGCATAACAATCTTGATTATATGGCATTTAATTTCCTGAGATCAGTATCCTGTGTTTCTTACTAGGAACACCAAACACTCCTAAAGAGTTATTAATTTCTTATATTATAGAATTGCTGATTTATTTTGCTGATAGAATGTGTTTCCTGTGCTCATGAGACTTGGTTGGGACACATGTGAGAGAGACAAGACTCAAAATGAGAAACCACATTTCATCAGTATATAGGTAGGAAGCCAGTGAATACTCCTTTTCCAATCACCACCACTTTCTTTTCATCACAGAATTTTAATTCAGCAGGAAGAGAATACAACGGAAGCTGTGCAGAGCTACATTTTTATAGTTCTGGTGATTGACAACTATATGCAGGCAAGATCTCTTGTCCCCATCCAGGCCCTCAGGAGCAGGGAATTCATTTTATCCAACATCATGATGTCAGTAGACCAGTCATTAGGCTCCCACCGAGGTCAGTGCAGAGTGACAGACTCCTTCAGATGCCGTGTCAGAAGACAGAAGTTAAACTCCTGCACTGGCTCTTCACTAAGTGAATCACTTCCATTCATCTCCCTAGTTTATATGTGCCCGAGAAATGTAGGAAAAAATGAGAAAAGTAAATAACATTCCCTAATACCACTGTAATGGGTAGTGTAAACCTTCTAGATGGAGTTAATCTAGCATCTCCTGGTAGCAGTAGATAAATTATTACTCATTTTTCCCATAAGTAATCTCTATGCCTTATATCTAAAAGATTATGAAGAAACTAAAAATCCTTACTACTTGCCAGGATCATTCAAAGTAAATACTATGCAATTGCTAATTAAAACCCATAGCCTGGCCAGACCTGTGGTCTACACAGATATGCAGTTCTAACATTATTTAGTCAGTAAGGTGAGATGCTGGGCTAACAACACTGCAGTTTCAAAAGGCCCTCAAGGAGGCAGTACGAGTGAATTGGTATCTGAATGTAATTCACAAACAGGGAAATAAGAATTAGGAGAAGGGAAATGTTCCTCTTGTCATCCTTCATCTGCTCATGCATGTCTTCTGGTTATCAGTAGGCATCCGAGTTATTCGAGAAGGCATTTCCTCTCTATCCTTTCATTGGCCCCTGCTCTGATCACAACATACATGATATTTTCTACTAATAAGGGATGGGAGAATTGGGCTTTTGCTTAGGTACCAGTGGAATATTGCATGTGTGACAGAAGAAACACAAGGGACTACCCTTCATGATTAGATCCTAAAGACATTAGGACACATTTTTGCCTGTAAAGTAAATTTATATGATTTTCCACATATGGGAAGATATTAATTAAATGGCAAAGCACAAGAAACATCATGCAGAACTTTTTATCTTTGAGTAAAAGATTTAAAATCAGTGGAGGTATACCAGTTGTTGAGACAGTGTTGTCCTGGTACTCAAGGCATAAACTGCAAATTTTGTGAGTTTCAGTTACTAGTTCAGATCTTCAGTGAAATGCATGTGAGGATTTTGTTGGTAAAGCCATGTGATCATCAGTTCATGTCTATGCATTTATACCTGTTGATTTCTTTGTCAGTTCTCTGAAGAAGCTAATTTAAAAAAAAAACCACCTGTCAAAGGCATGTTTTTATGAGCATTAAACAACTAGTGTAATTTATGTATAGGAAAGTATCTCTGCTGTTCATCCTATATTTTTTCAATAAACTATCCCTAATAGATCAAGTATAACTTTAATTGTGTCACTGTATAAACATAACTTTAGCTATATAATTATGTTTCAATCTATTAATTTAATCTTTTCAAATAGCTATTCCTCTGTGACTTTAGACATTGCTGGCTCTGGTCTGCGTTTAAAGAGCTCCATATAAGCTTGTTG
>VXAX01000822.1:168473-245112 GCA_013399835.1 Leptocoma aspasia
TGAATCTTGAAATCGTTGGCCTTTCAGCTTAAGAGAAGACTGAAGAAGGGAACTTAACAACACTGCCTATTCCTTTATGTCTAGAAAAGGCTATAAAAAAAACCAACAAAAAAACCCAACACCTGTAATGCTAAAAGACTCAGGCTTTTGTCTGTTTCTAATATTACTTTTCTGCCTAATTGCCATCACTGCCACGTACATTAGGCCCTTTTTCAGCAGGGTTAAAACAGGGCCAGTGATGAATGGAAAACTGATTGTACTGCTGTCAAACTTGAATGTGAGGCTTATTCTGGAGATAGAAGTATGAGGAAAAGGACAGAGAATTGCACTTCATTAAAGCTCTACCAAGCTGATTGGAGTGGAGGAGGTAATTGAGATTTAAAGTGGCATTCCCATCACACTGTCCCTTTTTCAACTTAACAACTGTCATTCAAGCCACATAGGGCAACAATTGGCCAGATTTCCCAGCTCTTCTGAGTAATAAAACAGACACTCACCTTCTGGCTATTCGTTTTACTTACTTTGTTCTAATTTCCAATTCATGTGTCATTAGTGAACTAAGATTGACAAGAAATAGCTTTGACCTCACAGATTTGACCTTCAACCTCAGAGACCCAACTCTAGACTGAACATAGGTTGAAATATGCTAAGAAACACCTTTCCTTTGCACGAGAATGAATGGCAGTTTTTTTCATCATTGTACCACCCCCTGCTTGCCACTACATTTAGACTATGAGACATGTCAACTGCCTGTCACAATTACAATAGACACAGCAAATCAGAATTTTACCCAAATCCAAGGGGAACTTCCTGAACAAAGAGTAAATTTTACTGCACAGATTTTGGAGACCTCCAATTTGTGCAGGCATAATGAATGCAGCCAACAGACAAATAGGTAGTTGTTAATTATCCCAGCAATTTCTTTTTTTAATGTGCTAAAAACACAGAGTGTTAAGCCTTCGTATCTTACACTGTTACCTGATGATCTCATCCCATTTGAAAAGATGGTAATCTGAAGGAAGGCATTATTATTGTAAGTGTTCATGACAGTAAGTTGCATTGGAATAATCCTTGTATTTTTTATCATTTATACAGTGTGTCAGAAAAAAACCAGAGTCTACAGCATCTTTCACAGTGGACTGAAGTTGTCTACCTGTATAATAGTCCTTTTGGAGTAACTTAATCTTTTTATTTTCTTTATGTAATTATCCCAAAGCTTATGTATACTAATTTAGTGTCATATTACTTATCAGAGCATTTTGTGGTTGAATAATAACCACAGGGCAAGACCTATGACCTTAATAAGAACCTCCAACGAATTTTAGAGCAATTTGTGCTGTTTGCACAGGGGTCTTTTAAAGCTCTACTGTTCTGAGCAGAAACTTGATCCCTATTGTACTTAGAACATTGTTTTTGTTCCCTCATATTTAGTGAATAAATATTTGGATGGTCCCAGTATTAAGCACCAATAAACACAATAATTGAATACAGCAATTCATTGTTGTCAGGTGTTTAAGAAGTTGATTGTGGTTGTTTTGTTTCATTTTCTAAGATGAAATATTTTGAAAACACAGGCAGGCTTCCTTAATGCATAGACTTTCACTTTACCAAGATGTGCAGTCATTACTCTTTTTCTTTTTCCCCTATGTAATATTAATTTCCTATGCATAAAAGTCCCAACATGGATAGGTTACTGCATTGACTTCAGTCTAATGGGAGACACAGTCATTTTGTTTTCTTCTAGATTTTTTTTCTTCTATTATAAAATGTATTTGCATAGCTTATTGTGTTGCTCTGTGTTTTCCGAACTACCCATTCATATTGCTGAAGAAAACAAGAATAAAATGTACTCTATTTTCTAACAGAAGGAGCTATAAACTTTTGTGAAGTCTAACAGTTGTCAGCATGTCATTTATAAATACTGTTACAATCCTCTACCTTCCTAAAATTTAAATACAATTCAAAGAACTGGCTTCTATTGAAAGGCTGTTATTAGCATATAAATACAACAGAATTATTTTGGAGTAGTACACATATCCCAAGTATGACATGGTAAAGAATTTACTCATAATTATAAAACCCATGAACTCTATTGAGTGTATAATACTGGTCTTTGTTGAAACCCTGTTACAATTGTGTGAGAAACACGCTTTTGTGTTGATGAATATAAATTACTTTACATCATTCAGCTTTGTTTGTCAACTTAATTATTACACTGTTAAAATATTGCTTTGCATTAGTCAGAACAGAGCATTTTCATTTTATATAGTTTCCTTTTCCCAGGGGTAAATTTTAATGCCCTGAAAGGTCATCAGAGGTCAGGACTTCTTGACTATATCTCAACAGTGCATTTCTGGTCATCAAAAGAAATAAGCTTCTGACCACTGGTAGCTGCTGTAGGGGTTTCTTTTATCCTGCACCTGTGACAATTACCCTGTGTTAGTGAAGCTAACAGGAGTCAGGTTGTAGGTTAAGGGTCAGGGCACTGTCAAGAGGAAGTTAGTCTTCAGTCCACTAAATCTGTTATCATTTTCATCTAATGTGACATCCATCTGTCAATCAGGGAATTTAGGTGATTGTCTTATTCTAAGTGCTGCACTTTATGCCTCAACCAGCTCACATTTTACTGCTTTTCCTATAATTACATTTTTCTACCTCCAAAAACCCATCTGCAAAATAAACAGGGAAAATCTTACTCAATCATTTTGAAGATCCAGGCTTTTTATGCTAAAAGCTGTTTCACTTACAAAATTAAGTGATTCTTCTGCAAAGTTTTATATTAGTTTAATTTTCATTGTTATGGCTTTTTAACACACAGAAAAAGAATAGAGCCCCTCTAACTACATGGATATCAAAATAAGTTTGCATGTAAAATTGCCTAATGCATACCAATCAAAAGGCCGTATGCCTTATACCCTTCTGGGAAACACCTTACTTCCCAAAAAGCAAAAAACCAGCATGCTATAGGTGTGAATGACAAGGATAAGTTTTTCCAATGGGCTTCTGAGGAATTAGAAGATACCACATAGCTAAATTAACTACAAAAAAGGAAAGATTTTGAATACGTCCCGATACAGAACCACAGAATGAAGTTTCAAACTCTGTTAATTTTAATTCAGTGCTGGTCAATTTCAAGTACATGAACAATGCCAGCAAGAAAACACAGAGCTAAATAGAAAGGAATAAAAAACCTAGGTGTGAAGGTAAATGCTCTACTGAATATGAGTGAGATTGCTCCTACACCTCAATTGAGACATACTTTTAATTGCTCTGATGAACAAGAACCTAAATACTTTGCCAAGCATAAAAATCATGGTGTGGTTATATGATGCATTTGAGCCAATCTAACAGCTTGTTACCACTGAAAAGGATAGTAATGTTCCCCCTATTTCCTCCCCCTGCCTTCCCACCCCAGATTAGTTTTCTGCTGGGTTAGCAAATTTAATTGCCTCACCAAGTGGTTAGGCAAGCATGCAAGCCAGTGTAGGGACAGTGACAAGAGTATGCGGCTGGAGCAAGTGTTATTGGCACGCCATTACATAGATCCAGTCATATAATTAAACTGCAGTTTCTCCTTTCACTTTTGCAGAAATTTCCCTTATTAAAAATTACACCTTACCAATTAACAGTTATTATCAAAAAACTCTCTAGGACCTTTGCTGCTACAATTTCACTGACAGCAAAGGTGATACATATGATGTACTCTTACAGATTCTAGAACAGAACTTGTCCCCATACAGCAGCAATATTAATATTAACATTAACTGCGTTTCAGGATATTTTATTAGCAGTGCTTGGCAGAAGACTAGGATTCTCTTTTGTGTATTAGAAATGGGGAAACCAAGGCATTGAAAGGGGAAGAAATTTCATATAGAAATATAAAAGTACTATACTATTACGTCCATTACAGGACTCTATGCTCTAGGCCATAACATTCTCCCTATCAAACTTATGGGCTCATCTAAATATTAATAATGTCAGATGTTTAATTGCTCCAGAGCAGGCTGGGTTCCTCTCAGCACACATGCATTCTTGCACTCTTCTACTCTTACCAGCATGATTTCCTAGTCTATCCATACTCTGTGAACTCCATCTTGAAGGGTTTGTCTCCAACTACTCAACGTTTTCCTTTTTGTAGGATTTACTGTATTCGTTTCCACCTAATTTCTCCAGAGATGAGTTAGATATGCTTCCCTTCCTGCCATAACCCCATCTTTTAACTCTTCCTGATTTCTGGCTTTCACCATAGCCTTTTCAATTGATTCTGTAAGCGTTTTTCAATCAACTTATTTTTATAAAACTTTGCTTCACCCAGCTATTTCATTCTGTTTCTTGAAGAAGCCAATGACTGCAGAATCCATTGCAGTCCCAGAATGGGGATACAAGCAGGACTAGTCACACAAGAGAGCAGTTGTGCAAAGCTGCATGCAAAGAGGTGTAAATTTTAGTATCTTGTCCTGACACTGTGGTCAGATTCTTGCTGGGTCATATACATAGATGTGGAAATGGATGTTTTCTCATTATAGCTATGACTGTGTATATATTTCAAGGCAGTTGGTAGCTGTCAAATCACATGTCTATGTGGCTTGAGTATGGTCTAGCAGAGTCCAGTCATCTTCCCACTTCAGAATACTATACATGCTCATAATTCCTTGATAGATTGAATTAATCACATAGTAACAGTACAAATTACCCTTGGCATTTGACATGCTGATATGGGATTTATGGATGAATCACGATGGAATTGTAGGTACCATTTAGAGCATTACAATATATATTGTAAAACTATGGTAGCATTTTTTAAAAATAACTGCAGGCTGCAGTTTCCATACTCAAGGCCATAGGAAGAACTATCCAAGAAATGCGTTATTTCATAAGATATTAACTTGTTTGTTGATAGTCAAATTCAATGGACTATTTCAGAAGAAATAAGTCAAAATAAGGGAATTCCTTATGCAAAAAATATACTGATAATAATATGACTCATCCCTATTAACACTGTATTCTGTTTACAGAAAAGCATTTTACAGTTTTGGTACTAGCCCAATACCTCTTATATGCTACATGTACTACATACATGCAAATAAGTTAGAGTACCCTTGCATGTTTGGATGTTAATAATTTTCCATTAAATTTCCAGAAAATCTCTCACCAGATATCTCTGAAATACCATTTTGACATCCTCTTTCTATACATCTCTTAAGTACTTATGAGTAAATTAAAACCACACCCATTTATGTGTCTTGCTGCAGCTCTTTTTTAAATGAGTAAATTCGGTAGATAAACCATTAAGGCTGGGTAAATCCAATTAGGCAAAAGTAATTGTTTCCCATGCTGAGGCAGTAACACAGGCTATATTAAAGAGGGAAGCATATGAATGATTTTGATTTTCTTGGTTTTGATTACCTGTAATTTAAGTTGAGTTAAAATATATTTGACCTTTCAAATAGCAAGGAGAAAAGCCAATAATTACAAAGAAAGCTGCATTGGTTTCCATGCTCAAGTTCTGCATATTCACAGGAAAAAACCTTGAAATATTTTCAAGACTTAAGTAAGGAAATGGTGCCTATTAAAGGAAATTATGCCATTTACAGTAAGTAGAAACAATGCGTTCTCCAAGGTGTCTTATTCAATTTAATCAACAACTGGAGTAGGACAAACTAAAACAAGTTTTCAGAAGTCATTTACAGAGAGTTGTAAAGTCCAGCTGTTCACAATCTCTCCAAAGTTAGATTATAAAGACAGAAGGAAATAAAGACTTAAAATATGCAAAGGCATGTTGTTATTTTCTACTATTTTTTTAAGCAACCTATGAAGGATGCAACTGCAAAATTCTCTGGTTTAGTCTTAGGAATAGAACAGAACAGAATGCTTCTGTTGGAAGAGAGCTTTAGTGATCATCCTGTCCAACTGCCTGATGAGCTCAGGGCTATTATTAAGGGCATTGTCCACATGCCTTTTCAGCTCTGATAGGGTCTCTTGAACACAGGGGCACTGACCACCTCTCTAGTAAGCCTGTTCTAGTGTTTGACCACTCTCTAGGTAAAGAAATGCTTCCTAACGTCTAATCTAAATCTCCCCTGGCACAGCTTTGAACCATTTCCACACATCCTGTCTCTGGATACCAGTGAGTAGAGCTCAGCTCTTGGTGCTCCCTTCTCCTCCTCAAGAAGCTGTAGAGAGCAATGAGGTCTCATCTCACAGCCTCCTGTTCTCCAAATTAAACAAGCCCAAAGCCTTCAGACGCTCCTCACAGAACATGCCTTCCAGCCTTTCACCAGCTCTGATGACTTTCTCTTCTGTTTTAAGATGTGAGAATTTATATACAAGAAAATAACCGCAACAACAGTGGTAGATTGATCCTGACTGGACTCCAGATGCCCATCAAATGTGCTCTATCACTCCCCTCCTCAGCTGGATATGGAAAAGGACATATAAGAGAAGCCTCCTTTGAGACAAGGGCGGGGAGAGGTTGCTCACCAATTACTGTCATGGCAAAACAGGCTCAGATTGGGGAAATTATTCTGATTTATTACCAATCAGAGTAGGTAATATCAAAGTAGGATAACCACAAATAAAACTATTTCTTAATACATTTTCTCTCTACCCTTCCCTTCTTCCTGTGCTCAACCTCACTCCTGATTTTCTCTACCTCCTCCAGCGCGGTGGTGCAGAGGAAGAGAGAATGAGGGTTTTGGTCACTTCATCAAGTGTTGTCTCTGCCACTTGCTCCTCAGTGGGAAGACTCCTCACACTCTGCCCCTGCTGCAGCATGGGATTACTACCAGGGAACACCGTCCTCCATGGACTTCTCCAATAGGAATCCTTCCCACAGACTACAGTTCTTCCCAAACTGCTCCAGTGTGGGTCCCTTCTGTGTAATCAGTCCTTCAGGAACAGGCTGTTCTGGTGTGGGTCCCCCATGGGGTCACAAGTCCTGCCAGCAAACCTGCTCTCTCTATGGGGTCACAGGTCCTGCCAAGGGTCTGCTCCACCTTGGGCTTCCCATGGGGTCACAGTCTCCTCCAAGCATATCCAAGTGCTCTGAGGCACAGTCCTCCAGGGGCTGCAGGTGAATTCCTGCTCCGCTGTGGTCCTCCACATGCTTCATGGGGACAGCCTACTTCCCCATGGTCTTCACCATGGACTGCAGAGGAATCTCTGCTCCAGCAGCTGGACAACCTTCTGCCTCTCCTCCCACTGATCTGGGTGTCTGCAGAGTTGTTCCTCTCACGTTTTCTCACTCCTCTCTGCTGCTGGTGTTCTGCAGTTTTTCCCCCCTTTCTTAATTATGTTACCCCAGAGGCACTACCACCATGGCTGATGGGCTCAGCCTTGGCCAGCA
Organism: Leptocoma aspasia; assembly: GCA_013399835.1. Classification (NCBI taxonomy): domain Eukaryota; kingdom Metazoa; phylum Chordata; class Aves; order Passeriformes; family Nectariniidae; genus Leptocoma; species Leptocoma aspasia. Next base: position 175,819 of record VXAX01000822.1, read on the forward strand.
TCAGGTTTGTCTTGGAACTGGCTGGCATTGGCTCTACCAAATATGGGGAAAGCTTCTAGAAGCTTCATACAGAAGCCACTCCCATAGGCCCTCTGCCACCAAAACCTTGCCACAAAAAAACCAATACAACAACCTAACTAATGTCAAAGAAAAAACACTAATCCACTAACACAAATATTATTTCTGTTTGTAGTTTCAAGGTAACCACATGTTTTCTATTCATTTCTTACATAATTTTTGATGGATTTAACTTTAATAAAAGAGCCTGATGTTTGGTAGGCTGGTTCAAATGTGTGACTAGTTTTGAAAGAAAGGTTTACAAGAGCTTATTCAAATTATCTTAACTTTCTGAACTTCATATTTGTTGGCTGCTGAAGTATAATAGCTTATGAATTATTATTATTATTATATGAGTAGCATGAATATTCTACTATATTTATATTGGTGTAACTGAAAAGAAAGTCTCTGCTAGATCTTAGTGGCTGTGAAGTCATGAAGATAATTTTTGTCAGTGATAGCTTAAGCTGAGAAAGTGAAAAAGCACTCAACTAATATGAGATGAGCTCAGGAGCACAATCACATGCTCAGCTTTGGCACTTTGAGACTGCATATAGATCTAATGATTCCTATGGCTTGACAGAAAGTTGTGCAGCCTGGTTTTATGTCCAGAAGAAAAAAAAAAATATCTCGAAATATTTATGCATTAAGTTTCATGTCCATATTTTGGTTGTCTTTTAAGGAATAATTAAAATAGCATTGATTTGGCTTTTTTGCTAGGTCCTCACTGCCACCTGACACAATGATATGGGAAGCCATTAGGGTCTCCTGATATCTGTTGTATTTGTGCAATTAAGTCAGGAATATCTGTCTCCATTTAGCCTCCAGAAACTTTGGGACCCAGTGGTTTCCAAGTGGCTGTTAGTTTAACACACTGGCTTTCAAAATTGTGACTACCTTGGATTTGCAGGACCTGGTCATAGGTTCTGTATTAATAGGTTAAAAAATAAGGTTTTAATGTACAAATTCTTCATGGAAATAGTCTGTGACAATTCTGCCCTTGCACAACTGCCCTCACTTTCTTTGATTTTTTACCTTGAGCAAATATTTCGAAGTCTTCTAAGATAGAGACCGTCTTATTTTTTTATTAATAGTGCATTAACTAGAGTAATTAATTACCTAGGCATCAATTACAAGAATGAAAAATTATAATTATCTCTGGCATAAAAAGATATTTATTCTCATATGTTTGGTTGGAGAGAGTGAAATTTACATATGATAATATTAGTGTACACTTTAATGACTAACTTCACAACAAGTAGTAAGAGGTTAGATTTTTAAGAAGTAAGGCTAAGTAGTCAGAAAACAGTAGAAATTGCAACCAGGCTTTGAAATAAATGAATCTTCAATGTTTTGTGACTAGACTCCCATTAGCCCAGCAGAAAAGCATCACATTAGATGGAAATAGGATATGCTATCAGCTGCAAGTAGTCATCTTTTTATTAGCTCTGCAACAACCAATCAGTCACATCACAGTGTGCAACTGTAAAAAAATATAAACCCCTTTTATTCATTAGAAAGAAAACCCTTTATGAATCTACATATGCCCGTCAGGAAGCAGTGGATGTTGTTGCCAATAGCATGCCATTCTTTATTTTTTCAAGTTTCTTTAAAGTAGCAGACTGTCAGGTATGTGAGGTGTGGAAACAGAAGTCCTCAATTTACTCACTGAATTGTTGTACTATATGCCTGATTTCCCTATCCAATTATGATTGTATGCTAGAGGCAAGTGAGGGTAAGACATATTTTTCCCATTAGAAATCTGTGTTGAGACTACAAGCAATTACAACAGTCATTATCTACTGTAATGATATCTTTTTAATTTTGCAAACACCCAGCCATTAAAACAGGACTGAAACAAAAAGTACTTATTTTACATATGTCTGCTAATGGTTGTCCAGGGCTAAAAACCTTGAGGGAAAGATTTTAAAATAACACGAGAATTAAAGGGTTTCAATTACTCGAAATATTAATATCTAAGAAATTAACTCCCACTGCAAACAAGGAGGAATGTAGGCTGCTCCAACACAGCTTGGGCAGTTTAGAGGTTTGAGTCACAAGGTGCCTAAACTCACGAGACAATCATAACTCTTATAAGTCTTATTATGACAATTCCTTCTTATTTGACTCCTAGTGGGAGGAAAAGTACGTTCCACTTCTGTGGCTCAGTCTCCTTGCCAGTATGTCTTTTTACAGTGGGAGCAAGTTATAATGAAGATCCATCTTGTTAATTTGGAGTGGACAGTAGTGTCCTAAAACTTCTCTGGTATCCATGAGGTAGATTTCTTTTCACTTCCATTTGATTATGTTCAATGCATATTTTATGCCAGCCTTTTAGGTTTTTCTGTAATCAGTGGAGAATAAAATTATTCCAAAGAATAATTCATTCATCTGGCTTAGATCCTGCATGGGGAAAGAATGAATTGTACTCTAGAGATTTGTAGCCCTGCATTTCTGTAGAGGGAGTGCTGACAAATTGCTTAGACAGTTTAAAGTTAAGTGAGATGAATCCTGCCCATCACTCCTGACACATACCCTTGAAAGATAAATTTCAGCTCCTTGAAATCAGTAGGATTCAAGCCATCGAAATAATTTTTAGAATTTTTATAATTCATCTGAAAATCTATTCGCTCTTTATTTGTATGAGCAATTGCACTTTTTTATCTCACAAAACACTAGGAATTTAAATGCTGTAAACACAGTAAAGCAGACAGTAATCATTGCAACCAAGGTCAGACACCTTGGTTAAACTCTTAATCAGTGGTATTTGGAAGAAATAAAAAAACCCTATATCTTTAGGCAATTAGTGAACAACAGAAGTAAGTTGGTATTTCTTCGTGGCTTCATAAATAAAACCTGTATGCATTTAAAATATTTGATCCTGTTCAGGTCTGAGCAACAGTTCTTTTCATCTGTGGTAAGGAGCATGTGTTAATACAGCCTTTGAGCCTTTGTGATTATCCTCTAATGATGACTCTTACTATGACTCATGAGTGAAGGCATTTGTGCATAGATGATAGATATATATTAAACATTTACTTCTAGACAGTGTGCTACTTCTCATTATTAAATCAATGCTGGAAAATTGACTTACGAGTGCACTGGCAGAAATAATTTCCACCTATAAAAGATGTCACTGAGGAGGAAAAGTTCCTATTAAATCAAAATTTCCTCTGTTGTCCCAGTTACTTTTGCTGAGAAGTGAAAGTCAGTGTCATCTTCATCCAGGGAAATTGGGTTTTTGACTGTAATAGTGAAAAGAATACACAAAATATGCATGGTAGTCAGGAAAACTTGTTTCTCAGGAGCAGTGTCACCTTCCAGTCACATGGTCATTGCTTGGCTGCTAAGCTTTGCATCCATTTTCTTCTTTCCTTGCCATCATTTACTCCTCTATTAATTACCATGTTCAATGGAATCTTAGTACATTTTTTTTAAGAGACACATAAAACTTCTACAGGCCGGACAAGCACTGGAAGAAAAGTAGATAAGGAGCTCCAGCCTGGGTCCTCTGTATAGCAGTTGGATTGCCCGACATGAAGGTTGTCAGCTATTCCTTTTCTTCATTCTCTTAAGGAAAGTTCTGATTGTTCCTATGGCATGAGAAGAAAAGTAACTGAAATCTTGTAAAATTTTATGGGACAGAAAAAATGTTGTGGCTAGTTTTAACACTGGTTAATTCTCCTCATTAAATATTAAGTGGTTTATTTTTCTTTCAATAACCTTCACACAATTATCACAAACTTATCCTTATAAAAGGGAAAACCTTTGAAAAAAAATCCAATACTTTCTGTAGCCATTTGTGACATGTTATTTACATGTATTGGATCAAGATTATTGTTCATTAGGGACGAGAAATGGTAATTTGAAATCTGTCTGCTCCAGAGCAACAGTGTCTCTAGGAGACACCTGCAGAGCCCTTCAAACCTAATTCCATAACATGTGCAAGTTTTGTTTTGAATGTAGATATGAATATACCTTGGGTATTATTTACTGAATGAAGCTCTATACTCATTACATGTCATTTGAACTACATTTATTTAAAAGAGGACCAGTAAATTTCCTACACAAAAGAATGCACCTCCATATTTCAAGCTTCCATAAATGTAACTTTAGTTATAAGATAGAAAATATAGTTCCTATTTGAAATAAATGGACTATTGTTAGTTTAGAAAAAAAAAAAACAACAACATTTATCCATTCATACTGTTCTTCTTTATCTTGGTTGATTTCTTTTTTTAAGTTCTGTACATCCTCTTCATAATCCTACTGGAATTCCACTGCTACTGCATTTATAGCCATAGCACACTTGCAGAATTCCAAAAGGTCTATTTTCTTCCATTTAATGTAGCAAAAAGAAATCTTGCCTGAATATAAAACATATCTGTTTTGATTATGCAAACTGTTGTGTGTAATTTTGCATCTTCTTTTTATATCATGTCCATTGAATCCATTTTAAAGGGAAATCATTTTCTAGACTAAAATGTTATCCTAAGAGCAGCTCCACTTTTGCTGACATGATTATGATTAGGAAATGTAGATCACTGCATATGAATACATTTGAAAAGAATTTTTCATATCTAAACTCTACAAGAGAACAAAATAGACCACAAATAAATAATCAAGCAGCTTTTATAAGTTTAAAAATAAGTCATGTATTTCAAAACTTAAAAAAAAGTAACCAGTTTGATCTGAACAAAAACGTATCTAATTTATAGCAGAGAGAATCCAGCAACATCATTTTTTAATTGGGTAGTAGAAGTGTTGAGGTGACAGGGCTGAGAACAGGTAAATCATCTAGGAATAGAAATGCTCTAAGACAGAAAGCCAGCTGGTGTAGTGCTTCCTTTGTGTCAGTGATCCATGCTGCATTCTGTAATAGGAACTGTTCAGACAGTCTGTTGCACAGCTGTTCTTCCTTAGAAACAAACAGCCAGGTCTGTTAGTGGTATCACTCTGCAGGTATTAGAATGACAGTAGGGATTTTTGGTTGGGTTTTTTTATTTTATTTATTTTATTTTATTTTATTTTATTTTATTTTATTTGAAAGTCATATTCATCTTTTTGAGGAGTAGCTTTACAAGGACATAAATTAAAGTTTATGTCACCATTCATGATGGATTAAGTACTTATAATATGTTTGTAGAATGAAAGTGTTGGAGGATGTCTATTTTTTAAGTATTTTTAAATGCTGCTATGATTTGGGTATATAGAAGGATTTTTTTGGTGATAAATATTATCTAATATTAGAAATAATGCTAAAGTACTTGCACTTTGATGACTTTATCTGGAGTTTCATTTTCACAGCCCGGATTTGGTTCCTTCTCCATCACTTACTGCTGTAGTGGTGTAAAGAGACAGAGAAATGTTTCAATTTTTTTCAAACTTACCAAGCATACCCAGAAGAAGAGGATGCTCCTAGGGTAACTTTATTCTCTGACTCTTCCTATGCCCAAGACTGATCTGGATCATGGACTGCCAGTTATTAAGGCAGGTTTAGTCCACTAGTCTAAATATTTTTAAGAAAATTGGCAATGCTTTACACTCTAAACACTGTGAAGTTATTTTCCTCCAAAGCATAGAATCAAATCATAAAGAATCATAAATATTTTTAAAGTCACAAATGAACTGTGTCACACCACTAATTAGCTGATTATTTTAAAAACAAACACAAAATTAATTATGCCTGCTAGTGAGAAGGGGTTTTTTTCCCCCTGTGTAGTCCTTATGGAAGGAATCTGGAGAAACAAATTATGATGATATTCAATAATGGTATTCTGGGACTGGGTTGATGCAGTCATAGCTGTGTGAATAATAAAGCTTAAAGTCATACTGAGATCTTAGTCTATGCTGGGGATGAAATAGAAATGTGTTGAGTTGAAATACAAGGTGACATGGGTGACACTGGGCTTGAAATGCTCTGGTGAAAGAAATGACTGATATTACTAGGACTGAAAGAAGCCATGGAGTAGGAGATGTTAGAGATGCTGTTACCAGCAGTGACTACCAGTGTTAATCCACAACCAGGCAAAGTTGCTGTTTGCTGTAATGCTTTTTTCTTGGCTTCCACACCACTAAAGCAGACAGGATGTCTTCTATCCTTTTGCCTCATCACTTTCGGACAAAGTGATCATGTGGTCTCCATGCTAGACTTGTACCAGAGGCACCACTAAGTGGATGCCACTGCTCCTTTTATTAATGACCAGTAAGGTGGGAAACAGAGCTGCCACAATCTCATCCAGTTAAATTGCATGTGTTAGAACAAATGAGAAGAGTTGCTGCTACAGGCTGACACAGGATTGTCTGTCCTTATCCCTTCTACCCCAGGGGTAACTGGTTGAATATTCTTTCTTTGAGCACTAGAATTTGTACCAGAGTACACGTCGGTGTTTGGATCCAAATTTCGGGACTCAGTACTATGCAGACAGGAAAGAATTTCTTAGGAGAAATGACAGAAGCATATTTGCAATTTAACTACAAAACATTCAATCTCCAACTCCTGGTGATATATGTGCTTTCACTAAGCTACACTAGGTGTATGTCCAAAGTAACTCAGCACCTAGACCTAGGAACCCCAGGGAATTCATGAACAAAAAATTCAAAATGTGGGTTTTAGCAGGACTCTCAGTTACTATTATAGCAAGTTGCTCTGCAAACATTTTAATTAAAACTAGATTGCTGTTTGTGAAAAAGTTAGAGGCTTTGAAGAATCAGTTCTATGATCAAAATAGACAGCTGTTAGGTACGCCAACATAAAAAGAAGCCTCTTATTCTATTGCATTTATTATGATAACATTTTTGGCAGAAACAGGACAACAAAAACACAATATCTCACATGGCGACAGTGCTAAATTGTCATTAGCCAGATAGGAGAAATCATTACTGTTACTTTCAGAAGTGAGAAATTAGGGATTTAATCCAAAACCAGCTTGAGCCTGAAAAACACTATTGCAATAAGCATGTAGAAAGGAACTTCACGTAGAAAGTACCAGAGTGACACTGACGATTTTGCAGATTCAGTCCGAACAATCTATAATATTAGGGAGGTTTTGGAGACTCATGACAGAAGAGAAGAAGAGAAGGTGGTTATTTCTTTTTGTTTTAAGAATTGTTGTTTTAAGAAGAAAGTGTTGATAGATGGGTAGAATTAATGATTTTTCTTTCCCAAGTTGCCTGCAGAAGTACCGTTGTTTTAAATCAACAAGCAGATCACCAAGCTAGTCAAAGGAGATAGCTAAAAATGTGTACCTCTGATGGGATGTTGATATGTGAGGAGAATGTTTATCTCAAGAGGCTTCTGATAGTTTAGAATGCTTCATTTTAGCCATTACATGCCAGTGAATTTAGTAAAAATTGAGAGGAGAATGTATGAGACATTATCTTTCCTCCATCCCTGCGTATAAACCTTGAAATTCTGTAAAAGGTACAAGGCTATGTTCCCTGTGGGTTTGCTAATTTAGTGTGCTATGTAATACACTTTAAATTCAGTTTCTGTGGCTTTTACATTGTTTAAATAAATAATAGTGATCCCATATATGATAAGTAAAAACTGTGTTGTTTTATTCTCTATTTTTTACCCTTTCATACACGTTTTGTACAATTATTAAGACCTGACCTAGAATAACACAGGAGTGATATGAACTGTTTTCTATCAGCCACAAGGTCATAGTAATGAATAATAAAATATATTTGGAACTAAAAAACTTCTGTGTTTATTAAGTTAACTTCATGGTTGACTGGAGGTAGATAAAGACTATTACTTTTCTCTCTCAATACTCTGGGAATTTTCTTATCATATTTATCAAGATTTAAATGATTCTGAGGGTAATTTTGATAGATGCTGTCATTTTTCATTTATTGTGTATTTGATTTATCATACGTAATGCCAAATAGAAAGTAAAAAATCTATAAAAAAATGTAATCATCTAATAGGTGATTTAATTAGTGCATGTATGTAGAAAATGTAATCTGTGGTAATTATCTATAATTATGTTTTCCTTGCAATTTAAAATAACTTGTCTTTTTCAGTAGGGAACAACCCTCTTTTTCACTTTTCACCACCTTCCATAACATTGATTGCCTTTTTGTCAAGAAAGAATGTACCACTTGAACTAGAAGAAATATCAAGGAGTTAGTAACTGGTTATAGTTACTCAGGGACAGAAATACATTATATGGAGGTCAAATGGGTTGTTTAATCAATTGCTATCAAATAAAACAACAGTGTAGATTATTAAAGAAAATCTTCCCAACACTGAGATCCATGGCATCATTCCAAAGTCTGCTGTAGGAAAGTGACAGAACCTTTTGAATTTCATTTGTAACATGAATCTGGTGCTCCTGTTCATGAATCTTCTCTCTGACAGAGATGACAGTGGAAATGGAATGAAGGAGAAGAATTAACTTGGACTGGTGTTGAGGACTCCTTATGAGGAGAATTTGCAAGGCTATTTAGGGCATGAAAGTAGATAAATCTATGAGTAGAATCTACAGAGGGGAAGTAAAGCTACGTTGAAACCTTGAATATATCTGTAATAACACACTAGCACAGATAGCAAAGGACTATTATTCTGATAGAAATATGTGAGAAATTATCAAAATGTTAAGAGACCTGTCCAGGAACAGCCATAAAATGCCTGCATAAATGTTTAGAAATATATACCCCAAATCCTGCATTCACAGGTATGTGGATTTTAGAACTTGATATTGAATTCCTATAGTAATGGAAATGTAAAAAAATTAGTATTGGAATATCAACATTTCAGTAGGTTTCAATTTGAAATTTTGTATTGAACAGTTTATTTATGCATTCCCATTTCAGTCTTAGACAATTAGAAATATTCCACCTGAATTTTTTGGGTAATAAAAGATTTTTATTTTCCATATAACGTACCAATTCTCTGCCAAAGTCCTATATTTAAGCCTATACCTACAGTGGACCTCTAAGCTTTTGAGGAATTTAGCCAATCTGAAAGACATGAACATAAAATAGTTTCCATAAGACAATCTATTAGTAGTAAAATTAAACAAATACAAAAAACTGTTTGAAAAAATAGTTACAAAAAATGAAATAATTTCAAACCAACTAATTTAATTATGTGGTTCCTGATCAAAGACAAATGTCTGGCATTTGATTCTGTTTCTGATAATTGCATAATTTTCACTTTAAAAATTTGATTAGGTTGAAAATGTATTTTGTCTCCCTCTGACTGGATTGAACAGATATTCTGCTTCAATGACTGTGTGCTTGAATTATGCTCAATGTTTGATACAAAGAGAGAATTTGGTGGGCTTCTACTTCTAATGGCACAGTATACACTTAAGGATGAAGAGATAATGATGCAAATGCCAGAGAAACAGCTTGAGTTTTTAATTTTGAATGTGCTAGAGATATTATCAAGATAATATATTTAAGAATAAAGGCAAGAAATTTCTGTGAAATGCTGAATGCAAAAAGGCATAGCAATAATGAATAACATATCATTTACTTTTAAAAGTAGCTCAGATCAAAATGACTCAGGGATAGTATTAACTGACAGAGTAAACCAGAGTGTTCATAAGTATAATGAGAAACTGGGCTGGTTAACATCGGCATGGTTTCATTTACCCCTGTCAGCCAATGAGACAGGCATGTCAAGACCAGATGCTTTGCAAAGTGTCTCAAGGACTACACTGAGAAAATATTCAGCAAATTTTCATAGGCATATGGTCAGTGATCTATACTGGGGGCTCTCCTCCCTCTGTTTGCTGAGACCCGAGAGAGAGGCCACGGCAGTGCATGTCTAACACCAGTTCTTCACTCTGGCCTCTTCTTGGCACAGGTTTTAGATGGTGTTACTGAAACCAAGGCTTCCTTACATTCCAACACCTTTTGCAGCACAAAAGTGAGATTGAGACTCCTAAAAAATATTTTTCTGAAGTATCTGCAACTTTTTTAAAGAGGAGACCTAAAGGGGGGAAGGGGTTAGTTGGGTGAAGTGTGCTTAGAACAGGCCTTTGCAATAAGTAGTTCTTAGGCAACAGGCATAGGTGACTGCTACCACATAGGAGTAAATTCAGCTTGGAATGTAACTCAGTTGTTTGTATTGATTGGGATGTCATTTTTCCAATATTAAGTAGTAGAATATTTTATTTGATGCTAATTTATGATTCGTTAATATTTTATGCAGACAACAGATCTTATCTGTATTATTGCCAAAAAAGTGTTCTATTCTAACAGTTGGTTTTTAAAGAAAATAGGAACCTGACTTTGGAAGATGTAGGACAGATTAAAAAAAATTTGGAATAATGAAAGTTTGTAAAATCTGCAAAGGAATGTTTCAATTTGACATCCACAACTCTGCACAGGTGATTGAGAGCCATGTTAAATAACACTGCTCCTAAAAAGATGTCTTCAATCATTGTAGAAAAGACCGGTGCATGAAATTCACACTGAAAGCATTTAAGATTTCTTTTAAATTATTAATTCCTATTTTTCATGTCATTTTGTCATGACATCCTGAGATGTCCAGAACATCAATGCAGTAAGTGTAGTGGATTGACTCAGTCTGCATCCAGCAAAGCCACTCTATCATTCACCTTCTCAGTTGGATGGGGAAGAAAAAATATAACAAAGGTTCATAGCCTGAGATAAGTGAGGTAGAGAGATCACTCACCAAATACTGTCATGGACAAAAAAGACTCAGCTTGGGGATATCAACTGAATTTTACTACTGACAAAATCCGACCAGGATAATGAGAAGTAAAATAAATCTTAAAGTATACATCTCCCTCATCCCACTCTTCTTCCCAAGCTCTTCCTCTCCCACCAGTAGTGAAGGGACATGGGGAATGGGGGTTACAGTCAGTTCATCACTCATTGTTCCTGCTGCTGCTCAGGAGGAGTAGTCCTTCCCCTGCTCCAGTGTGGGGGTCCTTCAATGTGAGTCCATCCCATGGGCAACAGCTCTCCACAGACTGCTGCAGTGTGGGACACTCTTCCATGGGGTGCAGTCCTTCAGGCACAGCCTGCTCCAGCATGGCTTTCCCCCAGGCTGGCAACCTTTTCTTGGGCATCCATCTGCTCCAGTTTGGGTCTCCTCCATGGGCTGCAGGTGGATATTTGCCTCCCCATGGTTCTCCATGGGCTGCAGGGGCAGCTTCACCATTGTTTTCACCACAGGTGCCTGGAGCATCTACTGTCCCTCCTTTTCCACTGACTTTGGTGTCTGCAGAGCTGTTCCTTTCACATATTGGCACTCTGCTCTTCTCTGGCAGCAATTACATCTGCACAGTAACTTTTTTTTCCTTCTCTTCTTAAATATGTTATCACAGAGGCCTTACCACCATTTTTAATTGGCCCAGCCTTGGCTGGCAGCAAGTCCATCCTGGAGCCACCTGGCATTGGCTCCGCAGGCCATGGGGGAAACTTCTGCCAGCTCACAGTAGCCACCCTTGTAGCTCCCTCTGCTACAAAACCTGGCCATGCAAACCCAACACAGTAAGGTTCATAAATATTATTTATTTCTAGCCTGAATTTACTTAGGACTGGTTTATATCTGGTTGCTCTTTTGCCAACATCACTTAAATAGTTCATTCTTTCCCCTGACACCTGGCTGAAGAATTTACAGATAAAAATTATTTTCTTTTTAACTTTTACTTTGTTTGGTTAGACAAACCAGCAAAGTCTTTCAACGCTCTTTAGAAAAGATCAGCTCACCAATCATCTGTTCATCCTACTAGTGTCTCCTTGCTCCTTTTCACTTTGAATTTACCTTTTCTGAATATTGGTGTCCAGAATTATAGATGTGTTTCACATGAGATTTTATATATATGTGTGTATTTATTTATACTAATTCCATTGCCCAAATAAGTGGAAATTAAGTCAGACTCATGTTTTGCATGGAGAGGCAGAGATTATGAAACTCAAATATCAAACCAAAATTGTTTCTTCTCTTCATATATTCTAGGCATTATATATGAGAATGAGAATGACACCAAAGAAAATATATTAATTTACAGTGTTATCCCTGTTCACTGAATTTCTCTCTAGCTACTTAGAGGTGGTTTTTCTTGCTTTTGGGCTATGAATATCCATGAATATTTAATATTTTTATTTCTAAAATATCAGTTCAGTTCCCTGTAAATTTTCAATATTGTGCAGCTCATGTAATTGCATATAACAATAAATCATGCACCTTTATCATACCACTTATTCCTACTCATTGAATATATAACTGTCAAGAAACAACTATGCCATCATATTTCAGTTCCAGTAAAAAAATCTTATTTTATTGTGGCTTTCACTCATTTCCAGATGTCCTCCTTTCCTTGAAAGAGACAAGTCTGGGCGATGCCAGATTAAGATGAAATATCATCATCACAACATATTAATTTTTCTTCAAAGATCCTAAAATAGCTTTCTTATGCTTTTGCTGGAACATTTTTCATCTTGCTTCAAGGGGAAAAACATGGATAAGAAAATCAACATCATAACTTCAAATTGAGTGGTATATCCTCAAAATGTGGGCTGCAAATTTAACTGCAGTGGCACAAACACTGTGCAGAAATAAACAAATACATCCTGTTATACTGGAGAAACATGTCCTTTTGGAGTCTGCACCCTTTATACAGAAGTAACAAGATGAATGTAAATAAGTAATATTTTCTAGGCATACTTATGAGATATATGCAAATAAGATAAAAAGGCAAACTTCTCTTGTGTACATTTGAACACTATACAGTCTTTTCTGAATCAGATGTATAATTTTTAAATTCCTAGAGATATATCAGCACAAATTTTGCTTGGAAAAACAGCTTATAAAAACACTCAGCTCATAATCACTGAAGTTATTTTCACCAGTCTAGTATCTGACAGTATCTACTTGTCTTAGTTCAAATGGAGAACAGTGTTAGACTAATAACACATATAGTATGAAGTTTTACAAGGTAACTGTAGAGACATTTTCAAACAATCTAAAATGCAAATAGAATATCAGTGCTACATTGTACAGGCAGCTTTTGGGATATATTAATGCATCTGTAATTATATTTTGTTCTTGTGAAATACTTTATTAAAGAAAGCACTTCAGAGTGGGATTACAATGCAATATAAGTGAAAAATAAGGAATTGAAAAGTGTTTGTATTTTCTGGTGCTTTCATTATCAGTTAAGATAACAGTGAGTTAGTGAAACACTACCAAGAGAACAATCAAGTGTGAGAAAGCAAACAAAATAAACTATGTAAAGTCATATTGGCAGAGAAATACCAAGTTCTGTCACTCTAGGCTTTTTATTTCAATGCTGAAGAATGGAAATAGCTAATTTGGATTTTTATTTATGATTTCTCTGTCACATGCAGAACATATAACAATTATAGTTAAAGTCTCTTGATTCATTTCAGCAATTCTGTGTTCTGCCCATATCTTTCCCTGAAGGATCATTCATTTTGCTGGCATAATAACCAACCTCAGACTTAATCTAAATACAGTTTGGATGATTCTAATTATTTTTGTTAGTAAGGAGACTTTTTCATCATTAGCATACTGTAACTTGACACTACAATGTGTTTCTCAAGACATTCAAGATGTGAGTGCACTTCCTGATACCTCACTGCAGACCAGAAAGCTCATGTTCTTGAGACAAGTTTTGTCCCTCCTGGCCTCCCTGGGGTCTTCACCTGGCCTGTGCAGTCAAAAAAGGAGGGCTGACAAATTAATGGGATCCAACCTCCCAGTTTAAGAATTTGCCATTTTTGTGTGTGTAGAGTAATTCACAATTAAATTTTGTGGTCAAGTGCAAATACCAGCATTTACCCATGACAGTGACAGGCGAAGCAGACATCATGATTGAAAATGTTTATAGAAGACAGAAATGCTGAAATGGAAGGAAGAAAGCATATATCATTTGCTTACACTAAGGATACATGAAGTGCATTGTTCTCTTTCACTTACCCAGCTGATTTTATGTCCTTCCTGAAAATGTGGCGTTCAGGGCCATGGAGAGAGAAACTTCCTTGTGCGAAAGCTGCTGTCTCAGATTTCCAACAGAGAATGCTTTCAGGAGCACTCCCAAGGAGCCACCTTCAGAGGTATATTCATGTTCTTGGGCTCAATTTCTGTGAGACATGATATTTAACTGCTCACAACCACTAAAAGTGGCAGAAAGAGGGAGAGAAGTATGAGAGGACAGGAAAATACTGCTTTTTTTCTTTTGGCAGCAGAAATCTGTTATGTCAAGATAACTGCCTTTGAGATGGAAATCTAATTCCTCAGCACCCTGAGATAGCCACATTTGGGAAGCGTATTCTTGCTCATACAGTTCATCTGCTTTTTGAAGTACTGCTATGATTCCAAAAAGTTTAGACTTTTTTTTTAGAATACCACAACTATAAAAAAAAAAGAAAGAATAATTTAGTAAGATGTCATATGTAATAATAAAACCAAAGATGACAAGAAAAATTATTAGCAAGTTGTGGGTGCAGGGGATTTTACATGTCCTGAAATTTTACATTAAACTTAGGCACTCAATGCTTACATGGTATCAAATATTCTTTTCCTTGATGGTCTAAAATTTTATCATGCAGACACAAGGATTCATTCACCTCGAGAGTTTGCTGGACTCAATCCAGATGTTGCATTATGGAGGCAAGGATGGGTGTAATTCTGAAATTACTGAACCACGTGTGTAAACAAGTAGAATCTGTTGTATTAAGGTGGGGTCCTTTCTGTGCTATAGTGAAGAACCTCCCTTGCTATTATTTTTCTTTTTCAGTTTACCTTTTTTTTTTATTTTACTTTTTTGCCATGACTTTCCAGGGTTTCTTGCCTTTCCCTTTCTATAAATAATGTCCACCCACCCATCCACATGCCTGGCCAGGAGATGCACATTCCATCCACTGCTTTGAGCCATGGGGTTGGTTAAAAGCCCAGCCAGGATGCACACCCTGCCTTTTCTAACAGTGCACATTGCTGTTAAATAGCTGGCATGCTAGAAAAGATGCTCTGCACGAAGGCTGCACAAAGTCCTTGAGCCGTATGTTATGCAGGTCTGTTCTCCAACTCGATTTTGTTTATTTCTCTGCGTGTCAGTGGTAGGATATGGAACTGTGATCTCTTTTCTTATTTAAATATATTAATGTATTTCAAAGGCAGAGGGCTTTAAAAAATCATGATTTCATTGGTATGTTATCACTTATTTTTAATATGAATTTTTATATATGGTAGTTAGTCATCTCAGAGTAAACAACAGATGTATACACCTATATTATGGTTTAACACTGATATTACTATTAAACAATAATAAGAAAACATGTCAGAAACTTTAATGATTAATAAATGTGACAAGAAGAAGAAACACTCCAAGTTCAGTTCTGCTTTCAAAAAAATGACTGAAAAAGGCATGTACTTCTTTTCAGGACATTCTAAAATGCCAAAATTCCTGATCAGACAAGTCCATATTTGCTGCTATATATGAAAACTAATTTAGCACAGATTTGATTTTTATTGCTATTTTCCTCCAGACCATGATTTCCCCTGCTTCGGGGTAAACAAGAAATAAAAAAAAGAAAAAAGTTATTCCTACAATGTAGCAGCTCCAGCTGCAATCAAAGTGTGTAGCTTTAGCTCAGAATAAAAAGGAAGGTTTTTTAACACTTGAAACCAGATTTTCTTTGGGAGTTTTACACCTCACTGTTGCTCAAACCAATTTACAGCATTACCTGTGAGGTATCAAACATAACTTGCTGCCTCTGTTAGGGGAGTTGAGTCAGTTCAGTCCTTGTCAGTAAAAACACAGCAAATCAGTGACTCCAATAAGGAGAAAGTAGCAGTAACTTAGGAAACAAGTGAGAGAATAGGGCTGGTGTGGGTGAGCACCTTTGAAGAAACTGACAGCTCTGACCCTCTCAGGATATTAAGGGACATGTATTGAAGCTTAAGATATTAATAAAATTCATTTATTTCAAACATAGGCATATTGCATGGCATAAGTTTGATAGAAGATAATCAAGGCCATCATCCATCAGGATGGAAGTAATTTTTTATAGCTGGTTGGAGGTGATGGAAAACATTCCATAAATTATTGTGTGGTAGCTTACTGTCAACATGATAGTCATGATCACTTATGACCTGAATTGTTTAATTGTGTGTATCAATCCACTAAGCAGCATGATTTAATACTTTCCAACATGCTCTCTTTTTGTTCTCTGTCATTTCTAACAGAACTGTGATTTTTAATTTGGCTATCTGGGTAGGGGTAACTCAGCAAAGGAGTAACTCTTTTATAATTGCACATTATAGGGATAACATTGAATCAGTATTTTAAAAATTTCTCTCTCTCTCTCTCTATATATATATATAAATATACACAACACTGGATTTATTAATTGAGAAAAATCATTGCAAAGTATTTCAGGACTGTAGAGGCATAAAACCCCAAGTCCTGTTGATAAATTTGATTAAATTTTTTATTCATTATAAGCAAGAAAAAAAGGTTTACTTTTCACTTTGTGACCAGCAAACCACAACAGAATAAGAGTAACTGGCCTTAAGAAGGAAATAACAGGAAACCTTAGCTATAGAAAGATGAAAAACACCTTATCAGCAATGTAAGGTGTTATGAACTATTTTCCTGTCATCTACTCCATATTTGTATTCTTTCTGAGTGGTACAATGCAGCATAAAAGTGTATTGCAGGCAATTCTTGCAGAGTATGAGAAACATAAGTTCAGAGGGTAACTCGTTCATCTGCACACACCCTTAATGCCTCTCAAGTTGTCCGAGTGAGGGATGCTTACAGATAAGACAAAACGATTATGTAAAAGCAAGTCCTATCACATCCACAGCTGACTGCAGAAAACTTGCAGCCTGGAGCAAGGACCAGCATCCATTTAGAATGAGACTGCACCACAGAGATATATACTTTCAGTAACTGGACTTCATCTATGTTTCATGTTCTAAAACACTCTGTATTTTGTGAATTTTTATTGTAACTGTGTTCCTCACTAATGGTTTTCCCCCATATGGCAGCTTCCACAGATTGCAGGTCCCTAAAGCACAAGAAAGGTTTTAGAATTATATCCTACGTCATGTATTGATACGTTAAAATTATTTATTTGATGAATGAGGAAAAAATGCTGTTATAAAATGCAATTTCAGATCTTCCTTAAGCCTGTCAAGTAGGAAAAATAATTCCCACTTGTTAATGTGAGAACCACACCAATCTTACTACTTTGTTGTTTTCATTTTTGGCATGCGCATTTATCTGCTTCCAATTTCTGTTTAAAATACACTCACAGAGTAAAGGATCATCCTTTTGTTCTGACAAATCTGTACACATTTGTACAGTTTGGTTACTAGCCTCTAAGGCACTTCAGCTTTGTGTCTTAACTCTTGTGGTCACTTATCAACCCCCTGCTTCAGTCTGGTAATTTTTATGATGGAATAATGAAGAATGTCATTCTGCCATAAACACTGGATACCATTGTACTACTAGTGAATGGATATGGTAGTTCTACTAGTGAGTAAATAACCACTGTCAGAAAAGTTTCTCCCTCTGCACAGCTCTTACCCCTTATCTGGAGGATGTGCAAGAAATAATTTAGAAAGTGTCAAATCGATGTTCAGTACTTGGTTCAATATTGTTTACCTTATTCGTCAATGCCTTGGATGAAGGTGCAGATCCCTCTTCAGCAAGTTCACTGGTGGCACCAATCTGCGAGGAGTGACTGATACCCCAGAGGTCTGTGCAGTCCTGCAGAAGGACCTGGACAGGTTGGAGAGATGGGCAGAGAAGAACTTTCTGAAATTCAACAAAGCAGGTGCAGGGTTTTACTGCACATGGGGAAGAATAACCCCAGGCACCAGTACCGGCTGGGGGCTGAGCTGCTAGAGAACAGCCTGAGAAACAGCTCAGAGAAAGACCTGGGGGTCCTGGTGCACAACAAGATGTCCATGAGCCAGCAGTGTGCCCTGGTGGGGCCAGAAAGTCAGTGGTGTCCTAGGGTGCATTGGGAAGAACACTGGCAACCGGTCAAAAGAGGTGGTTCAGTCCGGCTATGCAGCCCTGTTGAGGCCACGTGTAGAGTGCTGTGTCCTGTTCTAGGCTCTTCAGTACAAGAGAGACATGGAGCTCCTGGAGTGGATCCAGTGGAGGCTATAAAGATAATTGAAATACTGGAGCATCTCTCTTATGAGAATAGGCTGAGGCAGCTGGGTCTGTTCAGCCTTGAGAGGAGACAACTGAGAGGGGACTTTGTACATGTCTATCAGTATATGAAGAGAGGGTGTCAGGAGGATGGATCCAGGCTCTTCTCAGCACTGCCAAGCAATAGGACAAGAGGCAATTGGCAGAAACTGATGCACAGGGAGTTCCACCTGAATGTGAGGAAGAACTTTACTGTGCGAGTAGCTGAACACCGGAAGAGATTTCCCAGAGAGGTTGTGGAGTCTCCCACAATGGACATATTTGAGATCCATCTGGATGTAATCCTGTGCCATGTGCCCCTGCTTGAGCAGGTAGGTTGGACCAGATGACCCACTGTGGTCCCTTCCAACCCATTCTCTGATTCTGTCATTTTGTGAAATCAAATGAATGTTGTCAAAAGATGGATGATTTCATGAGATCATCCACATTAAAACTTGTTCAGTTTTAATCTATTGTCATAACATTTTCCATTAGTTGTTGAAAAGCTTTCAATTCACCTTCACCTGAGTACTTGACAACTAACTGGCACACTTACTGGACTTGAGCTGCAAGGGACTAAAGCACTTCGGAGACTTGTACTATATAAGTTAAGGTTGATTTAAAATTGTGAAAGGAGTTTCTGAGATGACAAAGAATCTTTTAACTTTCATATGCTGAGTGTGAACAAAGACTACTAAAGGCCATAGAAAGTTAAATCTTTTCTGGCAAGTTATTTTTAAATAAACATGGACAGCAGATTTCAAACTGAGATTGTAAAATATGTTTTACTATACTCTAAGCTTTTCATACTGTTTCTATGTTTCTAAAAATGT
This sequence comes from Leptocoma aspasia, assembly GCA_013399835.1. Classification (NCBI taxonomy): domain Eukaryota; kingdom Metazoa; phylum Chordata; class Aves; order Passeriformes; family Nectariniidae; genus Leptocoma; species Leptocoma aspasia. The sequence continues at coordinate 194,870 of VXAX01000822.1, forward strand.
CTATCTTCACGTGACTCTATATATAAAGACATATACGTAGCTAATTTACATACATCTGTGCAGGTAATCCCATGAAATTTATGGGTTTTGCATGAGAGTTTACATTATTAGAAAAGCTAATTACAATCTAAAAGTTTATTTGAAACCAGGGAGACTACCAACATAAAGGAAGTTAAAGTAATAAGGGATGGCAGTAATATATATGTATGTGATATTTATGAAATACTGACTTCTACTACTGAATGAACACTAGATATTTTATAATTTTTTTTTTTCCAAAATGGATGGTAAGGGTGTAATTGCATTGGTAAAGATTATTGTCCCATTTAAGAATGTTTTTTCCAGAAATTACATTGCTGTGGTTGTCAGGCCCACTTGATGAGGTACAAATAGGATACAATTCAGTTCACCTACCTTCAGCAGCCTAGGAGATGGCTGCATATTCCAACCATGTGTATTTATAAGGGGTGACTATCCTCTGTGGTGAACATCTTCAGATGGCAGCTGACATCTCCTTTCTCAGATAGCTGGGGAATTACCCTTCTAGAGGTGGTTTTTCCATTGACTACAGGAAAAGCTTAGAAGATTTATGCACAAAAGATGCTTAATTGAGCATCTTTTTTCATATATAAAATTACATTAAATAAATATCATCCTCTGACATATGTTTTCCAAAAATAACATAATTGTCATAACTAATAGTTTATTCGTAGCCCCATTTAAAGTAGTAGGGTCATCCAGGTGTTTTAAGTGCAAAGGTGCCTAAATATTTTGCTGGACCTTGGTTTAAATCTGCATGTTATGAGCATCTTTTCTCTTTCAGTTGCTGAAGTTCACCAACCCCAGATTGCTTTCAGTAGCTGCCGTCCTTAGTTTTCCTGGCTGAGCTGCTGTTGAGATTGCTTTCTAGGCTATTAAAATTAAAATGAGCCAGCATAAACCATTGAAATAATAGATCATTTCTGCTTGCCTGCTTTGCTAACCAAGTCACTTTGAAATAAATTAGGGAGTGATCACACAAGTAATTTAACCAGTGGATCTGGCAAGGCAGCATTCTCTGGCAAGAGGATGGCAACAAACAGTCGGGGGTTGGCTGGGGTTGGTAATCTCTTCAGCTGGTCCTGTGGGAGCAGTAATGCAGAAACAATTACACAAAGCTCCCAACTGTATCTTCTTTTGAGGGCCATCATTTGTTTTCATCCAATAGTCCGCATTCCCTTCATTTACCACCAGAAACACTGCTATGGTTTCCTATTACTCATGTAAATATAGGCAAAAGAAAGAACTTCATATTCTAAGTAAATAAACCTCGCAGGATATGACCCATTTAGACTCACTTGTATTAAGAGTATGCAACTCTGAATGATAAGGAAACAAGTTTGCAGTTTACAGATTGGACTTTTACTGATGTTTTTTATAGAAAAAGAATGCCTTAGAAATTCAAAATAGTGAGAAACCACGGGAGAACTCCTGGAGTTGACATAGACTCAGAAAAAAAAAAAAAAAAAAACAACAAAAAGAGAAACTTCTTTACCGACGTTGGGTTTTTTTTTGCAAAGTCATCTTGGAAGTGGATGAAAAAAAAAAAGAGGATATTTCTTTTTAATTCCTGAGATATTCAAAGTTTAAACACTGACACTTATTCATCAGACACTGTGTTAATAAGTCTATTGCTGGGAAAGTTGTTAAAAAAAGAAAATCTCTAATGTATTACTCTTATTCCTGAAGGAATCTAATTCTTAGACTCAAGACAGATTTCTGCTGTTCAGCTCTCTTCTGCCCTTCCAAGTGTCATCCTATCTTGCTGCTTTATGAACTAAATGAATTTGATCTTTATGTAACTTGATAATCTATAAAATTTGTGGCTTAAACAATTTTTCTTTAAAACATGTGTGCTCAGATTTTAAAGTTCATAAGATATCATCTATCAGTTAAGTTTTGCATGTGTAAATCTTTGCATTTTAGATTATTCACATTGTTTTATATAACTGCAGCATTGGATTTTTAAATAGCATTTCAATATGCAGTCAAGAGTTATACTTTTTAATAAGTATATTTGCCAGTGTACAACATTTATTAATTATTACTGCATTAGACATTTTTACAAAATAATTGAATTTTTCGGATATTACATATAAATTATTTGGAAAATCTCTAAAAGGAATTCTACTTAACATAGCTATGAAACTACTTTAGGAGGCTAAATCACTTCTACACTTGCAAGGTCCTTACTTTTTTCTATCATATATTAAAATGATTCTCATACTTATATCTAATCACATAGAAAATATTAACTATCATTTTGTTCAAACTAATACTAGTTACTTTTGGCTGAATGTTTTTAACTTGTTTTGTTAAGAGAGTTCATAAATTTTTTAATATTCTTCTATGATATAAATTTTGCAACATTTCTAATTAATGTGAGCAATCAGAATGCCACACTCTTTTCTCACTGTGGTGACTAGTCTTTGCTAGTAATTGAATGGTAGCCTCAAACAAGGTGAGGTCATGAAGCTTATTTATCTGACACCATGAATTCTATGCCTGTGTAAGAGGGAAAAAGGATGTTTTTTTGCCCTCAGGGTATTAGTCATGGTCCATAGGTTCGTGGGAAAAATGTAGGAAGTCTCAAAAGTTTGTTCCTATTATTTCAAATTTTCTTAGACTCCATTTGAATCCCAAAGTGAATTTTCTATTATTCCTTTGAAGGGTGCATAGGAGGGTACCAACAGTCTTTGAGGAGCAACACCTGCAGTTGCATTCAAAGGCATGACTTTTCCAAGCAGCCTCTGAGCTGCCCGGTATTGTCCCAGGAAGGATAAAGGCCTAGGTTTTTTACCTGACTGGCAGAACATTCCAGCACCAATAGAACTCTAAACATTGTTTTAGAAGTAATGAGTCCTGCTGGTTTCATCCTGCAAGACCTTGAAATCCCACAGGGCAATGTGGTTAGAAATAAAGCAGAAGGCTGAGGCTTTTAATGAGTTTCCTATCCACAGATGCCATCAAGCTTTTATACTATTCATTTTATTTCTACAGCTTCAACAAAGGAACCCAAAGTTGTGGGCAATACTCTGACAAGTGCAGTTCACAAACTCGGCAGAAATCTAGACTTTAGACAATAAAAGATCATTGAAAGAAATAAAAGAAAAAGCAAAATAATAAAAAAAATGAACTTAAATATGGGATACTTTACTTACAAAAAGTGAACATAGTGCAATTCAGACAGGCTAAACTGCTTGGAGCATAGAATGAGGACATGGCTGCAGGTTTCCATGATGTTTACAGAGGTTATGATGACAAAGAAAAGTGAACTGAATAGGGCCAATGAGAGGTCAGTATACGCTTTGGGGATGTCCTTAAAGCCATACTAAATCGACAATTCTCTTCATTGTGTGTAGATCTGAACTATTTGAAGTCTTCTATACAGTCAGAGAAAATGAAGAATTTTAATGAAGAAGCAGTAGATCTGTTATGAGAAGATGAGGAGAAAAGCATCTGTACCTATATACAAGAATGCAGAATATGCGTGTGTGGGTTTGGGAGACGTTACATTTTATAATACTTTTTCCTCATTTTACCTGAAGAAATCATCTTTTTCAGGCCCTTTGTTACAGGAAGATCATGGCCTGGAACAAATGTGGAATAAAAAAATACAAGGTCCATGGACCTCCAGTCCAAATTGAATAATGTCATGCTGATTGCCCTTGATTAATCCCTAGTAAAATATGGAAGATTTTGTGACAGTAAGATAAACAAACTCGACAAGTTGGAAAATGTGCCTTTCATCTTAACCTCTCAGCCTCTGTTCAGATGCAAATGAAAATTCTTGTTTATAAGAACATAAATATTTTGTTCTCAGTAGTTTCTCCCTGCAGTTGTCATGAACATGTCTATGTTGAATGCTTTTGTGAGGATGGTCCAAACCAGTTCAAATACCAGAAAATATTTTCATTGTAACATGAAGAGGTTTATTTTTCTAAGATTCCCAGTACAATTTTGCAGTCTTTGGAATTTTCACTGAAAGATATAAATCCGCTATAAACCAAATATCCATCAAGAAGAGTTTTTCTTTTTGAGATGTGCATGTCAGTGGTTTTTAGATGATGAAGCTATTCATGACATATAAAAAATAGACATTTCTGAAAACAGTAACAGCATGGACTCCTTGTATATGTCTCTAAATTTCAGGATTTGTCTTTGTTTTAGTTTTCACTGATACAAGAAAACATGCAATAGGTAAAAAAATCTTTACGAGTTGTGGAGAACTATCAGTACAGATTATAAGTATTAGAATCTTTTCCTGTTCAGCATTAAATTCTGAAAATGGTATTTACTTCATATCTGGACTTATATGTCTGTAATTTCAGCTGTGGACTGCAAACATTGAATCAGACTCAGCCTATTGACTCAGTCATGGCCAAGTAGGTTGAAATGAAGAGATGAGTTTGAATGCCTCAAACTTCTGTGTACATTCATCCTAAGAATTTTCCAGGGCTCTCAGAAGCACTTAGACAATCAGTATTTACAGCTCCACATTTTGGCACTTCTCAATTCTGAGCGTTTCTCGTTCTGTCTACTGTTAGTATCTTATTAATTAGCTGTACAAGGTTTAAATTTTACTATTTATTATTGAAAGGAGCCTGTCATTCCATCTTCACATTGTCTTCGAAATATCTCTCTTTTTTCTAATATAATGTGTTTAAATTTAAATAAATCATGTGTTATTTATGATGTTGTCATAAAGACAGCCATGGAAGAATTGGCTTTTGAAGAAAATTTATTGTATATTTGATGCATAATCATGTATACATGCACAGACATATGTACATATACTATACATTACTATCACCAAACCTCATTTGTACAGAGCAAAATGATGCAGTATTGTAGTGTTTTACCTTTTTCGATGAAAAACTTCTAGATGATTATAAATGAAGCAGCACCTAACATATAATTCTGCCAGTAATGACTAACCAGGTATCTGCTGATAATTCCCAATATTCATTAAGTATTACACCTTTTAAAATAAAATTGAAATTACTTAAAAATCAATGGGCATATTAAATATATAGCTTCCAGCTACGCATTCTTACCACTCTCCATAAATTCTTACTCCCATATTTCTGTTTGCAAAGCTTAATTCAACACTTTTTGAAATCAATTGGCACTTTCAGAATGAAATTTTGGCATTTCTCAAATCTGAACATCTCTCTGTTAATATTTTACTAACATTTGCAAAATCATGCAAATCATTGATTGTAGCCTCTAGTTTTGTACAGAAGTCTGAAATTAAATTCCAGACCTATAGGTGAATTTACAACAGCTAATGCGTTTGCTCAGCTCTCCAGTTCCTTCAGGTAGGCTCTAGTTTGGTATAGGAGACTGGAGCACAACATTTGGTTTTGACACTGGTATTTGGCACCCAGACTAATTTTCTAGAAATGTCCATACTGCCTACTATAATTTGATAATATCCTGAAAAAGGTTACTTGATATTTAGTAATGTGAATGAAGGAAAATTAGTATTAAAGCAATAATGGTTAAAAAATGTTCTGATTTAAGCTTATATGGCTGTTTGTGGTAAAGCCATAAAATTTCTTCTTTGTCTTTCAGTGAACTTCACACTGAAAAAGACTGAAATAAAATATTAAAGAAGGTAGAATGAATGGTTTTAGAAAAATATGTTGTAAATTATGTTTTTTTCTAGTTGAGTACAAGTTTAAGTGCTAACTAGTATTTCAAACACTTACCATGAGATATCAAACAGCATGTGCTTTCTATTTATATTGGTTACCAATCTCAATATTCAGAGGAAGAGTGTATAAAGTTAACAAGCAATTATTTGGCAAATTAGTACTCAACAACCCTGAGTAAATAGGAAGTTTGAAACCTATCTGTTATACAGCTACTTTAATTTGCATAGCACACTGGTGTGTTTGCTTTGCAAATACTTTGCAATGAATCATCATTTGTACTATACAGTCCAAAGAAAAGCAATCAAAATTCACAGCAAGACAATGAAATTAATTATAACTGTTGAATTCTGTGGTGGTAATTCCTCCTCATGCAGGAAGATTAATTGCATTGCACTTTCCTTGCACTCCACTAAATGATCTGATGAATGTATAATCATTTACAGATTTTTCAAATGCTGAAAATTGATTACCTTTGATTAGCTCTGATCTGCACAAAGAGCTCTGACAGAGTATCAGTGAAACATTACAACATTACAGACAAAGTAACAAATGATTTAATTACCAGTGTGCTTATTAATGTTAGATTCCCTGCAGTGATCCTGGCAAATCAGGGACCTGTAATAGACCTGTGGGTTTCGCTGAATTCCATTAGGGTTTAAATAATATTTCTCACTATTTCTCAAATCCTTCTTTTCATGGCTTCTTAATAACTCTAATTAATTCTAATTTGCACAAAAATCCATTGCATCTCCATAAACTTTTAATTAGATGTAAAGTAAAATAAGTCACTGCTTTCAGGGACTGGGGAAAATGCAAACTGTGGCTTTATATGCTTCCAAATAAGTTTTTCATTAACAAAAGATATTTCTCTGCAAAGCTTTTTAATGAAAGTTTAGAACTAATTTTGAATTAGGCATGTGTTTCAGCTCTACACTTTCAGTAGCAAACATAATAATAGTTGCTTATAGATGAAGCGAGTGGAAAAAGCAGGATGGTAAAATGTTTAGCTGACAAAATGGTAAACATAAATTTAATACTTTTTTATGTATTGCCAATATATACATTCACTCATTTTGTTAATTGTGGTAGATAAAACACTCTGATTAAGCAGCTACACTGTACACTGAAAGACTATTTGAAAATTAAATAGCAAAGGAACACTAGCCCAGTTACAGACCATGCTGAATGTTGTTGGCACAAACAAATCAGACATTTCTCTGCTTATACTAGTGAACACTTAGATCAGTTCAGATTGGCAGCTTCTGTGGTTTTCTCTGGTTTTATGTCATTATATATGACATTAAATTATTATGAAGCAATGACAATGAAAACCCAGATGATCAGAGAAGTCAAACAGAACTAAAATTAAGCTCTGTTTCTGCAAGTGTTTCTTAGAGAAAAAAAAACAAATGTAGGTAATTAAAATCTTATTTAGCACTGAAGTACTAATACATAGACAACTTATAATAATATTTTTGTATTTCAGTTTTGTAGGAAAGGAGGGAATGTAATAGTGCAGGTGTTACTTTGTCATTCGTAATGCACAAGACAGAAAACTTAAAAAATAGAAATATTCAGCCCCCAGTGTGGATGATTACATTTATTACATTCACTGCTGTCAGCAGCTGAAAAGCTATCCATCACACTGAAACAGCGACAAGAGTCAGAAGTCTCTTTTTGTGGAGAAATATTGAAGTCAGATTGTTGATGTCAAAAGTCAAACTCTAGTTCAGCTATCTGTTTTATGAATCTGACTGAGACACATTGTGCCTGTGTTCAAACTGATATCTAGCAGAGCTCATTTTAGCAAATGTGTGATATAGAAGTCAGAAAAACATTCGTACCAGCAAAATATTAAGAGGAAACTGATAGGGCACTCAACTGCTTTTATATTTAAATATCACATCATTCAATAATAATGCATTTATTTTTCCGTGATGCTTATAAAACATGCTGTATATGATACAATAATGTTATCATACTTTCATACAGTAACCACAAAAATATTTTATGTGCACAAAAGCATTTGAAATATGACTGCTTTTACCATACTGATGCAGTTTTTTCGGTTGACATGGGTGTAATTTTTTTAATTTTATTTTGGATACACTCACGCACACACATACACACACATATACACACGTGTGTGTACGTGTATGAGGGATGATACATTCAACTAGTTTCAAAAGGCAAGCAGAAGGCTTACATGGAAATATACTGACATAGGGGTGAAGCAGTGCACATACAATAGATGAGTGAGAAAATCCAGTGTAGACAAGATGAGGGAAAAAAAGAATGTATTAAGCCCTTAAAGACTGATTACATGTTCACCATTGGAATTATCTGTATTTACCGACCGCAGCTACCATTCACTGTACTTTGCTAGCATAAGAGAGATTCTTAGAAAAGCAATTCTGAATAAAAATGTCTAAATGTACTTTCAACTGTCTAATTCTTCAGTTCTGACTCCTGAAGCAATGACTAAATCAACTGCTCTTTTTCATTTAATTAGAATTTTTAAAACAAAATTTTACAAATAATTGGGAGGCAAACAGGCTCCAGATAATAAATTGTATTCCATTAAAAACCACTAAAAATAAAACAAGAAATGTACTCACAGCTTGGGGAGTACTACTTAATATGAGTATCTTCAGTAGTTTACATTGAATATTTCAAAAACGTTTCTTAAGGAAGGTGCTTTCTAGCTGAGAGAAAAACGTATGCGCTACACGTTATTGAACTTGCTACCGTCACCGCAGATTTTGTTCTGTTTTACAAAAACAAGCACAGTTTGTGAATTCAAGTCAGGGAGTTCCTTTTATTTTTGCTAATTTCACCATCCTTTCTCTTTTTAAGCACAGCCCTCAGGGTACATGATGTAATGGTCACCATTATAGTACAGAACAGGAAAAAAGGGTATCATGAAATGCAGAATTGAATGGTATTCTTAGAAAAAAAAAATGTATGCCAGATTTTTTCCAAGGGAGCTCTACTCAAAAACAAACAAATATGCAGATACTGTAGAAAGCTTCTTGAATCATCATTAGTGGTTAGAAAAAAATTGGCAGAAAGAAAGTGGACGGTTAAAAAAAAAAAAAAAAGCAAGCCAAAATGGAAGGACTAATTCAATGATACCAGATGTAACACATGACTGTGGGGATTGAAGGGTCATGAGTTTGAGTCAAAACTCAACTTCGAGTTAATTGGCTGGCAGTGGGGCTGCACAAATTGCAGAGATAGAGTACTTGTTTCCTAGTGCAGGAGGTCAGCCTTCTTATGCATTTGCACTCTTTGCATGGCATCCAAGAACTAACACTTTTATTTGCTAGAAAAGAGCTTGCTTGCTTGTCATCTTTTTAAGGAGAAGAAAAAGAACTGGCTGAGCATAAAACAGAATGACACATTTAAAAAGATTCAAAAGCTGCTCTGTCTTGAACTACATGTATTTCCTTCTTCGGTTTTTTTTGTCTCTACAAACAATCCAGAAAACAAATGGTACACAATAGTTTCAGGGAATATTTTAACCCAGTGTTATGAATTCATTGATATGGAAACCATATATAAAATATGTAATCTTAACATATTTTCCCTTTGAAAAGACCAATATAGTTCTTTCCACCTTATCCAAGTTGAAATGTTATTATGCTTAAAAGAGGAAAATAATTGCGGTTACCGACTTTGCTGGGGGAAAAAAATATAATGTTCCTTAAAACATTTAAATGGGCAAGTGGGAAGAATTTAAAAAAAAAAAAAGCTTCTAGCTGTGTGCGTGGAAACTCTGGCTATGTGCCTGAGACATACAGCAAAAAACAACATATGGAACTCACCAGTTCCTAAAATCCCTTTCCACAAAATTCATGCCACTCCTCACCACAATAAAATGACTCACAGAGGGGTGTGTTTTATGCCTCCCAGGCAGAACTCCCTAGTCCACAATTAGTCTATCTATTGAAAGGCCAAAATACCTTATTGTTTTACTTGCTGTATAATTATCTGTTATGATGAACTGTGATTCTAAGGACTATTGTCCCTAGGCTTGGATCTGTGTGTGGAGCAGTTCCCTGGCTGAGACCCAGGAGTGGACCTTCCATTTAGAATCCATGCCTGAGTGATTTCTCCAGTCTCTCCCTGGCTGGCTGAAACAGGGACTGTTTCTGCATGATTTCTTGGGTTGATGAGAAGCAATTATGCTTTAAATGAAGTCATTCATGTCTGCCATTTTGTTTGCATATTTTTCAGCGTTCACCTGTTATTAGACCTGTTTTTAAACTGTAAACTAGTTTCAAGTAGACTTTTGTGTCTAATGCGGTTTAGTAATCAGAAAAAAATATATATGTAATGTTTTCTTCACAAATCACTCAAGCAGGAAATCTAATAGAGTGATTTAGAAGTAAAATAGCATTTAAGAATGTCCCAGACATTTCATTTCTGAAGTGATAATGTACAAAGATAATAATCTCAAGATATTAAGTAGGATTTTTAATGTGCATTCTTTAAATAACCTTATCTGGTAGAGAAGATTGCCAAAACAGTTAATCTACACTATTTAAATCTGGTAATACTGGTAGTGTAAACAAAATACTACTTTAATATTTAAGAATGTATTTGTATGTACAGCAAGAAGATATTGTGTGCCATTTCTCAGAATTCCTTTAATCTCTTTAAACAGCCAGATTTTCTTTTGCAGAGCATTTCTGAATGCTCTTAAATTATTATAAAAATTCCTTCAGTATGTATAGAATCTTCTAAGTAGTTAACAAATAATTTTCTGCTTTCATTCTCAGTGTCTGGTAAAGCTTTTCCACAAAGCAGTTTCCAAGGTGATGTTAGGTACAACGCTGATAAAAGGTAGCCATGCCATGAAAACAAATACTGTAGAAAGAGCTTTGTCAATTTGTATTAAGCTGGATATATTTTATGCTAATTTACCAAATCTTTTGTTGATTTGTCAGGCCTCTGAATGCTTTCTTTTTTTTTTTAATGAAGATGAGTGAATTTTGATAGATGCAATTTATGTCTGAATATCTCCTCCCAAGAAACAAATTACTTTGTCACATTTTTCTCGATGGTAAATATAAAAGACAAAAAAATATGTAGTCCTGACAGATCTTTGTATAATTGTAAAGCTTAAAACACAAACCAATTTTCAGATATTTGAATGAATTGTATGTGTAGATCACTGATTAAAACTGTAAATGTACATAGAAAAAATTCCTCTTTTCATATTGAATAATCCCTATAGCAAAATATAATGAAATTAAACTGACAATATAATCTTGGGTTTTTTTAAGTTTATATAAAACATTGGAAGGAAGTTGTGAGTACTTCTAAGTGCATAATTTATCAGGGTAGAAAAGAGTTTTTTATTGTTGTTGTGGGCTGTTTTTTTAGAAGAGACTTGTACTAAGGTGACCTCTACTGTTTAAAAAAAAGGCTTGCAAAAGCAGCCCTCTCTTAAATCATCCAACAATCCTAAATTGCCAAGACAGACATGGATACTGCTGTGCTTAAAACTATTTATTTAATTCACTGTCGTTTGGATTACTATAAATGATTTTAAGGTTTCTTTCTCATACATTGGAAAGTTCCCCTGCCATTTACTTCCTAGCCATTTGCGTGCAAATTCTGCCTGTACTGGGATCTCTGCCATTAAATTTTCTTCACACTGAAGGGTTTTCTCTGCTCCTGGTGGGGCGAAGTCATGACCCAGAAAAAAATTGATTCATGAATTCTCAGGGTGCAACTAAAGAAGAGAGGAAATATGCCTTGGCTGAGCTCCTACTAGTGACAATTTAAAACCTGTAATTAGTTTGGATTCAAGCTGCAAAAGGAATCTGAATTTAAAATGCATTAATTCAAACTGATATATTAACTTTAACAAAGTAGATCAATTATTATGTAGAATCATTATTACAGTCTGTTTTGCTAACTGTTGGATTCCAGACTTTATTAACTTAGATTTTATTAGAAAATGCAAGTAATTGCTTGTGAACACTTTTTCTATGTGATGGTTTTCTTGGTGAAAAAGAACTTTTTATTGAGGTTAGTTAGCTTTAACACCTCAGTTATGGATTCTATTTTTGTAAATTCCCATCACCCGCATGCTGCACAATGGTTGAGGCCACTTACCCCCTGCTGATATCAGGACCCCACATCCCCTTTAGCTAACTCCCTGACATTTCTATGAACTACACAGCTGAAATGTTATACAGTAATTAATGTTGATCCTAGCACACACACAGCCTCCAGTACAAATTAGGATAGAAAAGGTTATCATAATATTTTGCTAGACTGTTTGGTAGACTTGAATTGCTCCCTGTGGGGGACAAACAAGAAAAGGTATTTTTAAGATTTGCATGCTGGAGGAGCATCCAGGTATTTTTATTCAGATAAAGTAGAAACTGTTTTGAACATTTGGTCTGGGAAATGTTAGTCTTGGTATTGGCATGTTTTGATACCTGTGCAGTTGCAGTCCCTTAAGAGCAGTTTGCTTTAGGTATGTGTTTTCAAAGATGAAACAATGTATGGTGACTAAAACCCTTAACCAAAGCTCTGTTATCTTCTGGAGTTCAAATCCAGGTACAACCAGCAGCTGGATCCTCTCGGACTGTCAGTGGTGTCTGAAAAACACTCAGAGACTAAATAATTTAGATTACACCATTCTGACCTGTATAATTGTTTAAATGAGTAATGCAGCCACTAACTGAAAGAGGTCAACCATCTGTAGAGGAAACATAGAATTTGGTTTCATTTCCAAACAAACTTTTGAAGCGCCATACTGTGGGAGGTAGGGAAAAGTCTGCTGACGGATCAATGGCTTATCTGCTACACCAAGGCTAAAACTTCTATCACTTGTAGAAAGCAATGTTAATAGAAAATGCTCCTGAGAGAGTAGGCTTAGCACAAATAAAACTTGATCCACTCAATATGTCATTAATTGTCTTTTTTTAATTTTTGTGCTTTACAATGAATGTGCTTTAAAAAGTTGTGATTAGTATTGATGGGTTCTCATTACTCACTAAGGAAGACCACAACCTTATTTAAATATTTTTGAAAAATTAGATTCAACATGGAACTGCTGGATAGTATATAGCCTGTCAGTTTTCTTTTTTTCAGGAAAGAAAAAACCCTACAAAATTGCTGTTGCATTAGAAATTACAATTTCACATCTTCTCTGAAAATATGATGTGAACAGGTTCCTCATCCAAAAGCAGGCATTTGTGCATGCGTGCCCTGAATCTTTTTATTTAGAAAATGTAAGTATATAATATTTGCCTTTCCACTCATGCCTTGAAATATCTATTTTCATGAGAAAAAAGAATTTTACATGTGAAAGGATATTTTTTTAAAATTTAAACCCCAAGGTACAATTTGCCCTCCCAGTTTGTACACAGCAAACTCAATGTGAAATAATATTCCCAATGACTAATGTCATCTCTGTAATTTTGGTAACATGTACAGTGGCATCAAAGTTTTTCCCTGTCACTTCCTGTCTTGGTTGTTTTTTTTTTTAATTAGAGAATATATTTTATATGCAGGCTGAACCTCACTTAACACTGTACAAGATTGCAACTCGACAAACATATATTATTGAATGATGCCATTCATCACATTCAGAAACAGAAGTGAAGGCCAATTTCATTTAACAGACAGTGTGAGGATTGCTGCAGAATGAACAAATGGTACTTTGTAAATGTTGCCCCACTCATTTATTAAGGCTCTCTTAAAAGATAACTGTTCTTTGGAGACACTAGACAGAATATAGGATTTCATACTGAAATTAAAAGAAACATATTTTTCCCTGAAAAGATGTTTCAGGGAAACAAACTGATACATGCTCACAGAAACCAGTATAAATTGATGAGTTGGAGAAATCCATTATGATTCCTCACCCAGTGGTGAACTTCATCCTTTTATATGGGGAACAGTGTAAATTTGGAATTATCCCAAAACAATGGTTACCAATCCTCCTGCAAAATTCTTACATAGTAGGAGGCTAGAACAGTGTTCTCAAAACCGAATACAATAATAATGAAAAAGGAACATGTTTGTGTCTGAAAAAAGATTCAACCTTTTCAGGTTAGGACTGGGTTACCAAGACTATTCTAGTAGGAAATATTCATCACAGATCTGAGAATTAATGTGTCCCTTTGTCTTTACTTTTTTCTGACTTCTTTGCAGCTCAGTGCCCAAACCTGAAGCAGTAAAGTTTAAATTATGTCCCTCCTAAGACTGCTTTGTTGCCAGATTCAAGTTTAAACATAGGAGCCCAAAATTTATATTCTCTAGCTTCTGGTTAAATATATTAGCCATTATAACATAATGTATCAGAAATATCTTGGCCTCTAGAGGCCAAACAGTGAGACAAAACAGAAAGGGATGATTTGAGAGTCAGTCAAGAATGAGAGCATGAGCTGTAAATCTCAGTCTTTCATAGGCACCCACGTTAAGACTTTAGAGAATCTTGACAGGTGCATCACAAGGAGCATATCACAAATAGGTCATATGGGGCATTGACTGGGAATAGGTGTATTCCAGAGAGGGACATACAATCCTTGTTTTCATGAAGGAATGATGTCTCGTTAATCTTGACAATTTAAACTCTGAACCTTTCTACTAAAATTCAGTCATTTAAGAATTGAAATTGAGTCACTGACCCACAATCATATCTGACCAGATAATCCATATCTGACATTTCAGAAGAAGGTGAAATTCCAGTTGCAGGCCTTTAATTCACTTGTGTGTCCTGCAGTATGACCCAGGCCAAACATTAGCTTAGAAATATTTGAACCTTTTTAATAGCCCATTTTTCTGAAAAGGTTTTAGAAATGTGTTGTGGGATTTCAGAAACAGCTTTTGTAAGAAAATTTCAAATAGATATCCCTTTATGCCCATACATAGGTTGTATCTTTTAGAGTTACAATTTTGAATATACAAGTATAAAATACTGCTTTATTAGTGCAATTATGATATTATTTTTGTTACCATAAATATTCTGTACTACAACTCACATTGAAAATTATATAAATAATCAGATTCTGCTAATTATATTACCTTAAGTTAGAGTCAGTTGAGATAGTTGGATTTTAAATAGTGTGACTGAAAAAAAATCTCTTCTTGAATAGAAAGCTTTTGTAGGTAAGCAGGAATAGTCATCTGTATAAAAGATGAAATAGGGGCTAAGCGCTTCAGGGAATTTGCAAAATTGCTGCCACACAGTCTGAGCACTTGACAGCTTGAACCACCCAAGCAAATGAGGTCTAAGGAATGGATATCCAGCAAGTATAAAAAGGCAGCATGATCTTCAAAATGGGCCATGTAAGTGAAGCAAGGAGTGACAGGTAATGACATTCAAGCAACAGATCTTCACTGCCTGTTCTCCATTCTTTCCTAAATTACCGTTTTTCAATAGAGCAGACAGATAGATTCATAGAGGTACAAATTAGGATTGAAATTTACAGTGCTCATAATGACATCTGTGAACATGAAGTTCTTCAAGAGTTCCAAATATGGCGTTTAAATTTGGTGATTCGGTCTTTGCCGAAAGCAGAGCACGGTAGATAAATGGTAAATAAATGGTAGATTTTATGGTAAAGGGGCTTTTTGTGGAGTTTTTCTTTGTTTTTCTTGGTAATGGTGAACATAAAGATGATACTATTACTTAATCTGGTGACTAGTAACCACAAATTAGATTCACCGAAATTCACTCTTTGAATATTAATATATTTTCTGATCTATCTAAGGGCATCTGCTGTAACTTCCAAACAGATAGCAGACTATTTCAAAAAATATATGCCTCTTTCAGTAGTAGCAGAAGTACATGAGCAGAAAACAAAGTTTATTTTATTTTGTGGTACATTA
Source organism: Leptocoma aspasia (assembly GCA_013399835.1). NCBI lineage: Eukaryota > Metazoa > Chordata > Aves > Passeriformes > Nectariniidae > Leptocoma > Leptocoma aspasia. The sequence continues at coordinate 210,430 of VXAX01000822.1, forward strand.
ATCTCTGCTAGTTTACACAGTTTCTGCCAGTTCCTGAATATGTGCATTCCTAAACTAAGGTTTATGAACATCATGAGGAACACATGCAGTGCAGCTGATGTTTGTCATTATCTGTTTTATACATCATCAAAATCATGATGTAGGAGTGTCATGTTATGGTACTGTACTGCCACATTTAAAAGATGGATATTTTAAATGATGGATTTTTTAGGATCCTTTAAAATATTTTAATAGGCTTCCTGTCTGTTAATTGATAAGCCAATTTTCCACATCCTGTTTAGATGGAAAATTTCAGGATATTGAAGCAACATGATATGCTCAGTTTCACATCCCACCTAGTACAACTGCTTTTTATTCCTATAAGCTTACCAGTCAGGTCCCATCACATGAGATGCAGGTTGATAATTCAGGGTACTCACCAGTGTAGTACCCACTTCATGGTTAGCTAGGGCATTGGCCATCTATTTTGTATTTTGAAAAGATAACTTTCTTTTAAAATGATGTGCAGAAATGCAAATTAAAATAGACTCACATAGTTGTGATGACACTTTTTCCATTTGTTACAGTCTTCGCAATATTTTGTATTTTTCTTCAAGCATAATTTTGGAGACATTTAAATATAAGAGACACTAAACTGTCATTTAAAAAAAAGTGTTTTGGTGAAGTGCTGGAAGCCCTAAAAGACTCAGTCGAGAGTAGGCAAATGAAAGGAACCAAAACTTTCTAGTTTCACACAAAATATTTTTATATAATTTTAATTTAATGTAATCATAGTACTGGATTATTGACAGTGTGTACGAAGGGTACAAAGTCCTGGAAAATGAAGATTGCACAATCTGCTGCATAGCTCATATTGGTAGGACACCATTTATTTCTACATGGTCTTATGCTGCAAAGAAAAAAATTAGTGGAATCTGGAGATTCTATGAGAATACAATTTCTTTAAAATCAATACAACATGAAAAACAGAAATAATATTTTATTTCTAATGGGAAGAAATGCTGGTTTATAATTGCAGTATACATTTGTATTTACTGCAGACAACATGCCTTCTCCTTTAAAGTATTTTAAGAACTGTTTAAGCCTCTTTTAAGTTACCAAACCTGGGACCTCTTGTAGAAATCTGTGCCATCACATCAGCATGTAAGTGCACTCTGCATAAAAAAGGATGGGGATTGATTTAGGCCACACTACGGAGCCAACCCCAGGCTGAGAGTAGCTTTATTCTCTGCTTGTTTTCTCAGCTTTTTATTCATTTGCAATGAGGGAGTGTGGTGCTTTTTTGAAAATGACTCTCTTGATGAGGCCTCTGATTGTAAAGTACTTTCAAACTGGGAACTTCACCACCTTTGTTGCTGAGTGGATAACTTTTCCATTAAAAAATATGAACCTGCTTTCCACCAGTCCCTTTCCTCCTTTTCATTATTGTTCATGAGCATCGAAAGCAACTTTTCATAGCAGACCACTTACAGGAAGCTAGCAAAAAAAGATACTCATGTTCCAATGCAATTGCATGATAGCAACCAATATTTTCATTGCCAGATGGTACTAATAGCAGTTCTCTAAATGCAACCAGTATTTATCTAATCCACTTTATCTCTGCATATCTCCTCTACGCTTCCCATCCCAATTTCATCTCCTTACAGTACCTGCACACCCAGCAAGTAGATGTGAAACCATTAAATGAATTTTAGTTACAAAAGTAACTGATTTAATGGCAGAGTTTTAGTGAGAATTTGTCCCTGGAAATGCTGTAGTTTCTGCAGACTACTGCTCACTGCCCACCCTACTTCCGCTCTTCGGATGCTTCTGCCTAGACTGAGCCCACATTGCCTTACTCTCTTGCTCTCAGAAATCTCTGCTTCCTCATGAAAATTGGATGGTTTTTTTCTCATCATGATTTGGAATTTACCTCTCCTATACACTAACTGTTCTTCCTACTATACTATGGCTGTAGCTGTCAGATCTTCAAATCAATGGTAATTTACCAGTGAAAAAAAAGATAGATACTTAACATTTTAGCAAAAGTTTGGGCAATATTTAGCACTTGAGTGTTAAAAGAAGTGAGAATTCAAATTGTCAGCACTTAGCACTTTCATTCATATTCACTAATCTCAGGAAATTATGTCCTGAGAAACCGGCACATACTTAAAATTAAAACAGGCTGTTTAAAAAGGAGTCTGCATGGCATCATATTTGTCAGTATTCAAAGTAGAGATGATTTTTCTTTTTCTTATTAGGTTGGTAGCTGCATCTCTTAATAATTTATTGCCTCTTTGTTTGCAGGATCCCAGGACAGAATCTTTCACAACCCGTTATTGGAAGACATTACCAAACTCTGTCAAATTTGGATGTCAGATTATGTTATACATTATAAATTACAGCAGCAGATGTTCTTTTAAAAAGTTGTGGTTTCTTTAAATGATCTAGCTGATGCAACTCTTTGAGTCACTGTGGTGAGAGACAAAATTGATGACAGGCTGATTTAGTGGTGCACTTTTTAACCAACAGTTTGAAGAGATTAGGAGGTTGTCAGAAAGATATCAAGAGAGGTAAAGGGATTAATTTGAAAAGTAGTTTTAAATTAAAAAATACAGACTTTCTTTAAAAACTCTTTTAGAGGTGAGAGCACCTCAGTGGAAAATGGGCCATGAAGAAAATGTTTCCTTTGGTACTTTTTTTCCTTAGGCAGATGATTTCTAGATGCCCAGTACCCTGCTAATTTTCTCGGAAAAATGTACAAATGTTCACATGAAAAGTGAACATTTCCTGGCAAATATATTAATCCATTAATTTTCTTAAATATTTCTTTATCCCTGGAATATTTGAGCCTTAACAACAATAAAAGATATCAATCAAGTCAATAGACAGGAAGGTGTTTGGCTTGACAGATAAATATTTTAAATAAAATGTATAATTGTCATTAAAGAAATAGAAATGGAGATAGAAAATTACAATTAAAATATTTTCTTTTTAAATCTGTTGCAAAGTAAATTAATGGGCAGGAAATGTTAATTAAAATGTTTTTATAATTTCAAAAGAATTTATCAGAAAATGTTGGCATTTAAGGTGGGATATAGATAGACTGATAACATGTGATGCAAGAAAGTGAAGTTTCCAATATTATAAACAAGCCTGTGCCTTAAAAATAATATCTGCAGGTCCACTCTTATTTTTTTGCAAGGATAAGGGCTATTCAAGCATACAAGAAAAGAGGACTGGAAACTCTTAGAGAATTTTATTCCTGGAATTTCCATGTAGTGGCTTAAATTGTATGATTCATTGTCCCAGGTACTACTCCCAGAAATAAAGTTGTTTAATTATTTTCCATTAAAAGAAGTACTTTGCCAAATTTTAGCAAACTTACCTGAACCCTACCCAGATTTCTACCTGAAATTTGACATTTCAGTATTTTACTTTAAGCTAATTATATTTAATTATTTGTGTGTGCATACATTCACACATATATATATATTTTTAAAAATTTAAAAATAGAGCTGCTGTTTCTAAGACTAGTTGATGGAAAAAATCCACCACAAGCCAAACATACCCTTACAGAATTTGGTTAATATTTAAAAATTACTGAAACACTGTAGTTCATTTGTTCAGATGCTCCAGTACATAGCACCTCATGTACATTTAAGGTACCTCTTGAAATTTGTTTAAAATTCACACTGTTACAAGGCTGTGAAAAAGAATCTGAGTTCACATGTAATCAGAGTTCTTCTCTCTGGGCAGTCTATCTCCAACCTGAGAAAAGAACCTGGCCTTCCAGGTCTCCACATATTGTCCCTTTTGGTTGGCAGACAATGAGGTGGGTATGGCCTGACCAAAGCAATCATTTGCTCAAAATATGCAGAAATACAGCCAAAAAATAGAAGAAGTAGCAGAAGCTTGAGCAACACATTTATGGAGGAAAATAGGATCTGTATGATGACACCAGATAATCGCAGAGGCAGGGCTGAAGGGAGAAGTGGATTGGGCATGACCAGGAAAAAACAAGGACGAAGAAAGCAATGAGACAAAGGCAGAGTCAACTGATCATAATGTTCTACAATCAGGATTAAAAACAGGTGTCCGGAGAGCCTCACTCTTCCGCAGTTAAAGAAGTAGTTTATGATGTTAATCCTTTCATACATGGACCAGGGTTGGTTCACATAAAGAGTAGCTACTGTGTTGAAGTTTGATACCAGAGATTCCATAGATTCAGAAGTCTTCTTTATGACATAAAGTCCTTTTTTTTTTTAAGTTAGAAACTGTTCTAGACATGAGATATTTGTTTTCTCAGTTAATGAATCAAAGCAACTAAAGATGGCCTCTTTTCTAAATATTGCAATTAATAGTTTGATATAAATGCATAATGATGCAGCCATTCACTAGATGATCCTATTCAATTTCTTCCAGAGTAGCCATGTTTTCAGTTAAATCAATAAATGCTTTATACCCAGGTTGTCACTTACAGAGCAGGGATAATAACACCATCTATCTTCACAGAACTTTGTGAAGATAAATTAATTAAATTTTTTATAGCATTCAGATGCTGCAGTAAGCGTATCAAAATACAGAACAACAAATCTGTGGCAAATACTAAAAAAAAGGAGATCACACTTTGAATAACTAGTCAAATATTTGGATAACTAATTTTTCATCAAAAGAGTCAGAGACTGTACAAAAATAGATAGGCTGAAGTAAAGAACCATAACCATGATACATTATAAAGGGGACAAAACAAAAGTGCTGAAACTATTACAGTTTTAGCATTACAACATTTTGATTTCCTCTTTATAACCTCTTTTTAAAACCTCAAGGCTATTATTCTATATCTCAGTCTCTGTAAGAAGAACAAATATGAACCACTATAGAAAAATAAATGTTTTGAAATCTTCCTTTTTTATATGTTTACATCATATTCCTATGAGTTCAGAAGGACTGTTTCTCTGATTTTACTTGTTTAAAGTTTCATGTGAATATTCTATAAAGCACAAAAATTAGTCTGGTCTTCCTTTTCCAGCTTTCATTTAATCCATCCCACTACTCATTTTGTCTGTGTTTTAAAGGAGTGAAAACAAGTAATGTGTAAAAGAAAATAGAGAGTTGAAAGGTAAAGTAATAATATCAAGCAAGGAACAGTCATTTAGGAACTGTAAAGTATTTCCTGTGCTTTACCTAGGAAGTAGAGTAATGCCTTGTGTTCCAGTCCATGCATGCATTTAACAGCAAAGAAAAAGGCAGAGTGAGAGGTGGGCTTGTTTACCTATATGCCATTGCCCTATGCTTAAACAAAAAAGATAGTAAAGTGCACCATTAAGTATGTTTGAAGTGATGCAGCTGTAAGCAGAGCAATGCCCCTGCTAATAGTATATATGTGTTCTTAAAATTATCATCTTCAGCCTACTCCTACTGCCATGCAACAGCTACAGCAACTCTTTGAAATTTTCATTAATGCAGGACTTAACAATCTTATTTGCTATAAATTCTCCTGTTCTTTATTTTTGCTTGCATAATGCAACCTTCTTTGCATCCTGCCACAATTTCTCACAAAGACAATGTAAATGACTGCAGTGTGAAAGCAAGCACAATCTTTTGGTTCACTAACCAATAGGTTATTTGAATCTCAACCTTACTTAATCACATTCAGATTACCACAGAGTGGACTTTCAAATATTTTGGCAGGACACACGCTGTCCCATCCATTATACCTCCCAGAGTGCTCCTGAATAGCTGTCCTCTATCCTGTGTTGATAACCACACCAAAGCAGAGGTTGTGCTGCCTCCAGAAACACACTCAGAGCCATGAGTTGGCCCAGGGCCCCTAAGCCTGTGCTGTGCCATCACCCCACCACCACCAACACTACTACCGTTACCACTTGCTGTTCTTGATATTTCCCTACCACCTGACTTCACATACTGTTCAGTATTTTTTAGCACTCATCATCCAAATGCTGTAAAACCCACCATCCAAGTGCTTCAAAATATATATGCAATATACATATATATACCCCCACGCTACCCACAAAGGAGTAGCAGAGCTGTAGACAAGCAAAACTGAGACAGCCAAGACAGAGTGACTGAGCGGAAGGCTGGGATGCAGAGTAAGAATCCAGAACATTCTTTTTGGATGCAGAAATCAGACATAGCCATAGGTAAATCCTTGGCCAGAACAGTCTGTGGTAAGAGCATTCTTTCTCCTGTACTTGCTAGAAATCTGTCCAGTATTGCTGAATAGGATTGAAACCTTCATTCCATGCCTAGTAATAAGACTTAGAAATCTATCTCCAACTCACAGACTAAAGTTTCAAGTACTGTAGGTAGTCCTAAATCAATAGGCTTGTTATAAAATCCAGATATTTAAAATAATATGAGCAGTGACTTGGAAGACTATTTGAGGTATAATTCGGTCAAACTGTTCTGTTGAATATTTTTCATGGAAATTTAATGTACTGTGTCCACTACTTGAGGTTGTCTAGTCTAAGCTTTAATGGACATAAAATAGAGTGTGATAAATTTGTCCAGAATACCTGGTATACAGCTACCTTTTGACGTTCAGAGGCACAAAGGGGTTGTGTGTGTATATTTTTGTAAGACCTAACACTTCGGACCAACCACAAAAACTCAAGACCTGCAACTCAAGGAATCTGCATTTAAATTAAAACTCCTTACTAAGGGTTTTGAGAAAAACATCTATGGCAACTGGCAGTTTCCAGGGATATCACATCACAGTTTCACAGGTGATACATGTTTATTTGATTAGGACTTCAGCAAATGTATACTAATTAAAAATATTTGCCTTCTTAATATTACAGCGCTGCTTAAAGGATAACATAAACTGCTTTTTTTTTTTTTAAATGGTGCATAACTGCTATATAGTGTTCCTTAAATCTTCCCCCAATTCAGGTATAGAGATATTTTTTTCATTCTTTTAAAAATTTAGTTGGGGATAGGAAGGTTGGGAGATCTTAATTTGTTTGTTATGTTCAAAATAAGTGCAAGTGAGAGGAAAAAGAAACTCGTAGAGTTGTCTAATCGCTACAAACTTTTTCATGGAATTTTCAGTACTCTCAGATTATGCTAAATTCTCACATAATTAACAAACTTGGCATGGTTTAACTCCTGAGAAGTCAGTAAGCATCATGGGTTAATTCTGAAATCTTAGTAGCTAAATTTCTATAATTCCAGTGACCCTTGTTGTCCCTGCTACACTTCTCTGCTGGGAATGTTATCCCATAATCAATATGCAAAGCAACAAGAGTAGATGATATTAACTGGGGATCTCTTTCTGGGATAATAGACGTACTTGTGGAAAACTGTTGTGGGAAAACCAAGGATATCAAGTACAAGAGGAAAAGAAATAAGAATCTGATAAGATTCCACATCCAAAGCAAGGACCTTGTCTTGACCACCTTTCTAAGCCAAGAAATCAGTTTCAGGGAGTCAGCAACAGCAGTTTTGTAAGTCTACAGTAAAACAGGATGCTACAGCATGTTTTCTGTTCAGAAACAGTAAGTCTGTTTCAATTGGGTTTTAAATGTCTTCCTAGTCCTGACATAATCCTAGCTGCAGGCTTTGTTGAACCAACTGGTGTTTATTTTGAAACTGACATCTTAATTCCCATAATCTGACTGCTCGTTGTAGGTCATTATCTCACCAGCAATGTGCTGACCACTATACAAAAAGGTGGAAAGAGTAAAGAACCTTTAAATGAGATGTTAAAAGTCATGCAGTTTTGTTTGAATTACTGTGAAAGTTGTATTCATGTTTCTGTTTTCAGCTCCACTCATCAGTTGTTTGTAACTATGCTAGAAAAGATTCTCTCCTGGCTGGAGCCCAGCAGATTGGTGCTCAGCTTGAGAGGAACAGTATTATTTAACTTTGAAAATATTTATTGATTCATGTTTTAATTAGCAGTAAAAAGCAATTTGTTTATTTTCAGAACACTTTCCCCCTCACATTTAAGGGCAAATTCTACTCGTTTTGTGTTTCACTTGCATAAAGGTGACATTTTCATAGATGCTTGCTTGGCACAAGGCAGAATCATGTACTTGGTATCCTGCCCTTGCTTTTTGAAAGATCCAGAATTGGCAGCTTTGGTTATGCGTAGGGGGTTTTTGCTCTCTCTATAATTTGCTACCCAGATCAAATATGGAAATTTTTAACCCATATTTTGTGGCTTTTTTGCATTTTTGCATTTGTAGGTGTTTTTCCTGTAATATGCTTTGTTCTGACATTTAAACACAGAACAGATATGTTTAAAATGCTTATGCCTAAAATACTATTCATCATGTTTCTAAGTTTGTACAGTGCAATCCAATGAATAGTTAACATTTTGGGTCCCAAAATAATCCCAACAAAGCACCATTTAATGTAGAAGCCAGGAAAAATGGTGGCAAGTAAATCCAGGTTTAAATGATACTGCATTATTATCCAAAATCATACATTTCATCTATCTCAGCAGCATTCAGATGAGGAACTTTTAACAATGTCACTAATATTACTGGTACTTGCAATGAATATAAAGTACTGATAGAAAGTATTAATTATTATCATTGCAGGCTTGAAACTTGAAGCAGTGTTATTTTATATGACAAATGCTTTGAGCATCCAACACTGCTTCTGAAACATTAGAACTGGGCAAAATACTCATGAGAAAGGTATTGTTTGTTTTCAATAACAGCAAAATATAAAAAAAATCTATTTTCTTATCCGCAATTGATGCAGAAGGAAATAATGACATTTTCAAAATAATGAAATTTCATTATTCATTATTTAGTTATTTTCAGAAACTTGAGAAATATGTCCTTCTGTATCCATATTTTCACTCATGAGTACTCTAAAATCCTAATGAACTATATGGAGAGTGGGAGCTAGCAAGCTTTTTCACATTAGAGTCATTCTTACCAGACAAATATTTTTAGCCATTCTTTATGCATTGGAAAACAGATGCTCAGACAAGTGAAGGCATATGCTTTGTATAGCATAAGTACAGGTACTGTGATATTTTGTGTTGTGTTGTTGCGGTCCACAGCTATCTTGTTCCTTTGCTGATTGTTTCCAATGTAGAAGAGATGGAAGACAAGCTGATGTGTGTGCCCACTGTCCAAAGCACAACGTGCTGCATTAACTCACTGGTGGCTACTGAGGTACATGTGTTGGGATGTGGAATGCAAAGCTCTGTTCCACTGACCAGCTCCCCTGATGGGGTGGCAATCTCTAGCAGAGAAACACAGCAGCTAGCTAGGGGCAATAAGGTTTCTTCCTTTCTCCACTGCTGTGAAAAAGAGTACAGGTGACAACAAAGGGCTTGCTGGACAGCTGTTTACAGAGCAGATGTTAGGTCATTTGAATGCCACACTCAGAGTGGCTGCAAAGAAGTTCCAGCAACCATGGGTGCATGTTTGAGAAATTGCTGTCCACAAATGCCTTTTTACAAGAGAGGTTCGCAGCAACAACATCAGAATGTCTGGTATATCTTCTCAAACATCACTGCAACTTCTGCAAGAGAATACAGAACAAAAACCTAAGAGCTTGATGACAATCTTCAGAGGCCCTGCGCTCATAAACAGTGGTCTAATTGTCAATAATAGCTTTTAGCTCATGCAGTTAGTTACAGGTATTTAGTGCTTTGCTGAAAAAGTTTGTGAGTTTGAATTAATTCATGGATATATTGCTCTCATTTTGACCCACTGGGTGAGAATCCCTGTGAAACAAATCACTGCACTCAAAATTCTTTAGATTCAGTTTATATTCATTTATCATAGACAAGAGAAAAAAAACGAAAAAAAATACTGTTATTTTCCTTATCTGGAAGGACAATAACTCCTCTTAAAATTGCTCATCTCTCCACTTCAACCTCAGATATTTCTAGCATTCTGCTGCTACCTTTGTCTAGCAGAGAGGTTCCAAAGCTGCCATTCAAAGTGTTTCTCTCCCCACAGATGGGAACAGATCTATTATCCATAGCATCATCAGTCTTTGTCAGCCAATCTGTCAGCTATGAAGTCATAAATTACAGCATCCAAAAATTCTTTCTGTTCATGCTTCTGCACTATTATTTTAAAAAAATATTTTAAAAATATTTATTTCCATCAATATAAATGAAAATCTGCATTTAGCACTTCTTACAGTAAAATTCCTCTTATTCCACCATAAATCTCTAATGGTGGTGATGCAATGCCATAATCATGGGGATTAGAGCATGTCTGACCAGAAACAAATGCCATGACTTACAGTTTGCAGTTTCCTCTAAGGGAAGAGTTTAGATGAGAAAAAGGGTTATTTTGTATCTGAACGCTGTATGTTTTAGCCATGCTGTGCAATTTCATGCAGTTGCACATCTAGTAAACACTAAAAGGACAAACAATTTTCACCTACAGGCCTATACAGGCACTGTCTCCATTCGTGCTGAAGTTTATATTCAGTTCTGCTGCTGTTCCTGGAAAGGAGCTTCAGAATCACTTTGTTGGTCACAATGCCACCACACAGACAAGCAATATATATGTGCACATTTATCAAGCCCTTAGAGCTGGCTAAGCAGCTTGCCTGCACTGCAGGCAGGGTGTTCTTGACATTCACACATATTCCTGATCTGTATGGGACATCTCTCTGTACTTCCTCTCTCTATACTAACCAAGGCAATCTCTGTTAATCCCTTCCTGTAAAATCCACCTCAAATCGTTCCAGTAGTTCTCTTCACCAGCTTCAGTATGAGCTTATCTCCAGTGACTATGGATGACCACAGCTATATAAAGTAGTAAAATGATCCTACCAGTTTCCTGTGAGTTAGCAGGTACATGGCTTTTCTGGAAATACTTGATTAATCCCAAATTGGTAAATTAGAGGATTGTCTTTGCTTTTTTTATCTATCCCTTGGCAATGAACATGAATCAATTAAATATAAGAAGTACTTCTCTTCCTCTTCCAGATAATGATTTATTATATATGTTTCCTCATGTTTCTCTAATTTCACTCTTTAGCATCTTGCTGCTGTCCTGTGGAACATTTTGATTATGAATCTCTCTCTTGTGTCATTAAAAAATTTCAAAACAGTTTTTTTTTGGTCAGTGTTATTAATGAAAGTGCTAAGTAGCATCAGATCCTGCTCAAATCCCAGGTGAAATGTGTAATCTGTTATCTTAAAAATTTGTTTTCAGTCCAAGTCATTCTTGTCTCTCTTTTAGTAATCCTACATCACTTTTATTCATTTTCCTCTTCTGTCTGTCCAGTTAGGTTAAGACTAGTTAAGATAACCTTAGATTGTTTATATAATATGCTACGTTTCCACGTGAAAATGCGTGTGATGATTACTTTGTTGAAATGCAGTGGCTTGAAGAAATTCTGCACTGTCCTTGTGTCTCACTAACCTTGTATTCTCAAGTTCTAGAGGCCATTGGTTCTTTGTTTTCTTTCCTCTTCTTTCTCTGTCTTCCATATAATTCTCATTAAATCTCTCCCATTCTTCCAGAGTGTGAAATTCTGTCTTCTCAGTCCCTTCCTGATTGTAGTCACATTTCTTTTCCATGGCAAACTCCAGACTCTGCCTTTTCTTTCTGAACACAGTAGCCTGGTTAAAAGCTTTTCGATATCACAGAGAAACAAATTATTCACCAAGTTTCTCCTCTGACACTGATGATACCTGAATTTTGTTCATGAATTGATATACCTGAAGGCTGCATGTGTTCAAGGTCCTCTAGGAGTGTCATTAGCTCCTTGTGGCACAAGTATTCTAGGACTATGATAACTTTCTAAAAATTAGGTAATTTATAAAGAATCATAAATGTTATTAAAATTCTGAAAAAATATTTTCCCAGCTATTGCTTAAGTCTGTAAATCTTTGGCCTCTTGGATATATACAATGAAGAAAGAAAAAATGCAAACTGACAATTGCCAGCATATCTTTATATAGAGGCAGTGCTTCCATGCATGGACATATATATATATGTCTGAACATACACATACATACGAATATGTATGTAGATGAATCTATAATATTCCTGAACTAGTTACTCCAAAGCAGTTAGTATGTATAATGCAGATTTCCATGAGGTGTCACACTGCTTTCAGAGAACTAGGTAAGAGACTACTATATAACTCTAAGTTCTGAAAGATTATGTAGCCAAGGAAAGATCAACTTTAACATGTAACTTTAATTTTAATTTATTTATCTGTTGAATATAGTTGCATTACTGAAGACCCAGCCTCTGGGAGGATACTTTTAATAAGAGTAAATTAAATATGGTTCAAGTGAAATCTTTACCACTAACATGCATGGTCACCAAGAAGACACTTCAGAAATGATCTCTTTTCTGCTGCCAGTAATGTCATTGTAACAGTCAGTGAATTGGGCTGTTCTGTGCAGGACAGCAGGTATCGTTTTACCATGTAATTCATTATTCTAGCTTAAATGCAGCACTGTCGATGATCTGGTCTATAGTTAGCTTGGAGTAAACCACCAAGGTAGCAACTCACCTATACTGTAAGCATAATTGAAAACACCTGAACCTTGAGGGTGACACTCAAGAGCAAGGCATTGCCAGCAGTAACCTTTATTTGGAAATATTTCATGCAATGCTGCAACAGGAGGATTCTCCTGAACTTGGAGCCATTAAGTGAGTTAACTCTAAACTTCTCTGAGACATACATATGAAGGTTCCAGCTGCAACTAGAATAATTCAAGTGTATTATTTTCATTATTTTGCATTTCTATTACATAGTCAATATATTTATTGTGGGATTTTTTACTTGGAAATATCTGATTTACACTGTTTAAGTTAAAATTTTTAGTCAATGCAGAACCTTTGGAGGAATATCTGTATTCACTCTCAAGAGATGAAAGGTGACTGAAAACATGGTGCAACAGCATGGACTACTCTGGTGTGATTGTACAATACAAATGGAGAGCATGGAAATATTTTGAACTTGCTCTGAGTTACATTCTGAAAGCATTGTCTTACAAATACATATGAAAATGCTGCTTTGAAATAAGCAACATATAAACAATGTGTAGCCTTTCTCAAAGGGAGAAAAAAAGTGTGGAAAAGAAAGAGCATGCAATATACCCATGTTACCAAAAAAAAGCAGGATTTGTTCGTTACTAAATATAGGGCAATTCTCTGCAAAAGGTTTCAGACTCCCAATTTATTTTTACCAGTGCCTGTGATCTCTTTAGAATAAAATTTGGATGATAAAGCTAGAATAACAATGTGAAATTTAGAACAAGTGATCTAAAATAGTGTTCACTGAATCCTACTAACTTTGAACTCAGGAGAGTGTACATATCCACAAAAAAAGAGAACATTTTTTTAAACTGATCTTTAGGACTTTTCTCTTAATTTTGCAAATATTTTTCACCCTGCATTTTCTTTCCATTTACTTCTCTATTGAAAAATAAGACTTGAGTTTCCACAGTATTTAGTTCCACTATCAAAGCTGAGCTTTACTTTTTATACGGTTTCTGGTCTAATGCATGTCTCTTAAGGATTTCAGTTCTATTTTACACAGTTCATACTGACAAGACCTTGTTTTGGGAAAACTGGAACAAAAAGACATTCTTCTTGATAAAGAATGTACTTCTAAAGTCATTATTTCATTATGAAATATAGACATACACAAAGTACAGTGTTTTGTATATTCACAGAAGCTGATAATCAAAATTGGTTAATAATGAATTTATCATGATTTAAGTAAATTTATATTCTGGACCTGCCCCTACATTTTGAATATCACAGGTATTTTTAATATCTGATCCCTAACTATTTCCTCAAAGTTTTCATCATTTTATTAGACTATTTATTATTATATTCACTGAAAGGCAGCTATTTTATAATAATGAACACATCTTCCAACATAAAAGAATAAACTATCTCTTAAAAAAATCAACAATGCTCTACATCTATTCCATTGTAGTTGTCTCAAAAAGAACTATCTTCTTCCTCCAACTACATACTTGTAATATGATGAAAGAAAGAAAACAATGTTTGCTACCTTTTTTTCCTTTTCCTGTTACATTTTTTCCATGGTGGTATGAATATTCATGCTATCTGACATCTATAAAACAGTCAAATAATTTTAGAGAAGCCAAAAATTATATTGGTCATCTCTCTTTCTTTCCTCTTTGTAATTAAGATCTCCTTTTAAATCAAAGCTTTCCCTTTATAAAAGTAGTGATTTAGTTTTGATAGCAATATGGTGTCATTCAGAACACTTCTCAGCATTCCCACAGTGAATGCAGAAATTTATCTTGACTTAGTCCATAAATGCCCTCTGGTGACTATCTCAAAAAATGCAAGCAGTTTTTCCTTTGATATTTCTTTTTTTAATCACCAGCACGGTAGTTCAGCCAACTAATGTTGAGACCATAACAGAAAATAAGCAAACAGAAATTTTAGGGATTAAACTTCTGTGCATAGAAGGCTTTCTTTAATTTCTGTTTCTGAGGTTTTAAGGGAAGAAATAGGAATACTGGCCTGATGCAACTGTCATTCCCATGGATTTAAAATGCTGTTCACAAGAAACATACTATAGAAAACCTTAATTTATTTAGATAGCAATTTGAAAAATAGAGATGCAGCCAACAGATCAAAGAGAAAGTAATGTTGAGGATTTAGAAACCAGAAAAATTGTCTGTAAAATAAACATTAAAACATTTTTCGAACTATAAAAAATATTTATATAAAGGTTAGACTAGTAAATTGAACTGAAAGTGCTTTCCTCAAAATTTCAGGTAAACTACAAAATTATTTACACATATTAGAGCCTGTTAATTATTTCTTTATCTAATAAATTTCCCTATGTATTCTAGATCATTGTTCTTTAGGTTTTGATAAAATTACTGTATTTTATACCACTTCAGCACCTGTGCACTGAGAGCCCTTAAAGTTACAGTTTGTTCTTACAGAGTATCCATAGTTCATCTCCTGGATTTTATCAACCTAATATAAATAAATATTTGAAATTTTCATTTGTAAAGCTTATAGGAACAGTAGAAAACTCTCCAGCTTATAAATATGCACTGCATACTATTTAATTTGCTCACTCAATTGAAAATTTTCCTCAGAAGAGTTCCTCTATTTGACATCTCATTCAGGGAAGTTCTGGAAATATTTCTAAGAGAAGGAAATATTTC
Organism: Leptocoma aspasia; assembly: GCA_013399835.1. NCBI lineage: Eukaryota > Metazoa > Chordata > Aves > Passeriformes > Nectariniidae > Leptocoma > Leptocoma aspasia. Next base: position 225,548 of record VXAX01000822.1, read on the forward strand.
TAAGAAAAGGTCAAGGTAATCTTAATCCCAGTTAGTCTGAAGATGCACAGAATGAAGGCAATAGCTCAGAACTGTCAGTAGTTAAGAAAACTAAGAATTTTTGAAGTTGGAAAGGTGAGGAAAATATACCATTACTCACCTGATGGCCTGGTAAGAAAAAATGTAATTTTCTGTGTCAGTTCCCAACACTCACTTGGACATTCAGTAGAACAGATTAGGTCAATAAATACACACATGATTTATGCTTGCATTAGAAACATTCTAGCCAAACACTGCATGCCCCAACAGAAACTAAGAAAAAAAATCAGGTTACTCTATCTTTGTTTAATATTTTTCCCAATGAGCATTAGACATGTAATTTAAAACAATATAAAATGCATTGAATTTGCTGAGACTAAAACAAGATAGCCTGAGTGTATCCAGAAATATTCCAGCAATTAGTTTGTGGAATGCTTTTGCAGTAGTTGGTTTGATCCAAAACATCTGTATTGAAAAATAATTTAAAATTTATGATAGCCTTAATCCCATTACAATAATACACTCTGATAGAATAAATATATAAACAAAGAAAAAGCCATACCTTGCAATTCAATTCTCTTTGGGGAATCTGGCCAAGAACAAAAAACCCATTGTTTTTCCATGAGTTAGCAAAGAAATTATCTTCTTTTACAATGCTCTGATAATATGCCTAGAAGATAACAGCACTCAACAGTCAGGTTGAGTACAGGTTTGATTTGCTACGTTATTTCAAATGCATCATTAAACAGTGAAAATCATGTCTGATAAAGGTATCTCAGCTGTGTCAACAAGTTAATCTTAAGAAAAAGGTTTGATTTTTCCTGTGTGTGACAATATGCCAAATCATGTTTCCTAAAATATAGGATTTACTATATTCAGTGTTCCTAAATCTAAATATGTCCAAAAAACTAGTTTACTTCACAAGCATAAGCACTGTCATGAGAGACAAAAAAAAACCCAATACAAAAAAAAAAAAAAGCCCCCAAAACAAAAAAAGACCCAAATCCCTAAAACTGTGCCTATATTATTGTAAGTACAAGTGCTAACATAGATCGTGCGTGTTAACTTTCACTATTTTAGAATTAAGCTAAAATACCAGAAAGGCTCAGTAAACCATAGTATTGATTGAAAAGAAGAAAATGGGTGGTTTAAGTGCCCCATGGCTGCTCCTTTCCCTAAGAAATAAAAATAATTTTCCTTAGGACTCTCTGTGTTATCTAGTGTCAGGGCTTGGGACATTGAGACAGGCGGAACTGGATGATCTTTAAGGTCCCTTCCAACCCAAACCATTCTAAAATTCTGTGATTCAGTGTTTGTGCAGGAGACAATTGTAATAGGCAGGTAGGTAAGTGGGCAGGTAGAGAGCTCTCTAAATCTTTCAAATGCACATAAAAGTAATTCCTTTAGCCATGAATTTTACCACTTTCATCTTCATCTTTCCCTAGTTTCTCATTTTTAGGTAAATTCACAAGTTGTAGGAATTTCTTTATAAGATTCTATCATCTCTTCCTGTGTTTTTGTCACATATTTACCTTAGTGTGATGCTGACAAATAATACTGCTTATTAGATATGGCAGGTGGAATAAAAATATTCCATGTAGACTGTACCCCTGGAAATGATCAATAGCTTTATTTTTACATTGCATGTATTTTTGGTGTGTCATTGTTATAGACAAAGGAACCCTGCCCAGTATGAATACCATACTTTTATCAAGATGAATCTGGAATGCTTCCTAGGTTATACATCTGCTTGCTCCATCTAATTTACATATCAGAAGATATGCTGACCAGGGGATATGGAGAGTAATTATATGTATTACAAGTTGTTAGGCTACTATTTCTACAACTGGCAAAGACTCATCACCACCACCCCCTAAATCTAAATAAGCTTCTGGTGATCTGGCTGTCAGAATCAAGTTAGAATGCTTGTGTGCCAGATACAACTAGCTCTACTGTGTTCACATGCTATCGTGGACATATTGCAAGGTTGTCACAAGCTAAACATTTTGCCACTGACTAGAGGACGATAGCTTTTAAACATTCATATGTTGCACTTAAGATTCTTTATCCTTTCTGACAGCTTCCCATTTCTTTACTAATTGTTTTTCATAAGCTGTGTTTATCTAGTTGATGAGCTCTGGACAAAAGCAGTGGTAGAGGCAGATTGAAAAGAAATGAGTTGCTTTTAAGGAGCAGAGTGTCTTAGAGTAGCTGCTATAGCTGGTTGTCCTGTCCCTCCAGGATGCAGGGACAGTGTCAAGACTGCAGAACACCACTGTTAGTTCACAATGTGCTTCATAAGTGAAATGGCATATTATAGTGAGGCCAGCGCTGCAGGAGGCCACCTAAGTTTTGCTGCTGTGAATGTTGCTTGACACGTCCAACAATTAAGACAATAATTATTGGGTAGTATAATAGCTGGTACCTTCGTTTTAAAGAATTAAAAATAATTTGTTTGAATTTCAGCTGTCAAATGGTATTTGTCAGTACTCAGGTCAGTTACTAGAGAAGAACTAGGTTTTGCATGTTCCCCCTGAGGATCCAACACAAAACTTGGCTTTTCTTTGTTTTTCCTGGCTGTACTTTGTGCCCCATCAGGAATGCTGAAACATTAGCCCAGGTCTTTTATACACACGTAGAGTAAGTGTATAGTGTTATACACAGTGTCAGGTCCAGAATGCTTGAAAAAAGATTAGCAGAAAACATGCAGTCTAAAGTAAGTAGATACATTGGTTAGCAGTGACTATGTCTAAGGGGCAGACTGTCATTTTGGAGAGAACACCTTGGTGCAACCACTTAAACCTTTTGGCATGAATCTGAATTTGCTCTGTGTTCCACTGGTCAAAATTCTGCTTGCTACTTACTAAATGAGAAACACGATTAAAATTCTGACAGAGATTTTCAAAAGTATCCAATATTTTTAAATGGATTTAAATGCTGATTTAGCATCAGCAACTCAGCAGAAAGCATTGCTCCATCTACTTACCCGGCCACATGTTTCCTTCAGAGAAGTAGGACACTAAAATTGTTCTTGACTCACCTTTAAAGGACTGGTAAGCAATGTGAGATGTCCAGCAGAAATGCAAGAGATCTTTCATGTCCATGCTGTTGAAGAAATCAGGGCAAAGTTTACCCCAGGTCTGGTTTCAGATAAGAGTCTAACATTCAATTTAATATACACAAACTTGGATTTCTTTGCTTGTTAAAAGTGCATGCTCAGAAAAGCACATTTCTTGAGAGTAGGTTTCTTCAATGATGTGCTAGTACACACTTATGTTGTAAACTTCAGTAGCTGCTTTTGAAAAATGGTCTTTATCTTAGGAACCATTTATATAAATGTTCCAAGTTAGTCAGTTTGGCTTGCATAAAGAGAATGACAATAATTACTGTTACAGAAAGTCCCATAACTATGATTTTTATGAAACATTAATCAATATTGAAACCTTGCATAAGTGGTGATATGGTATAGCTAGAAAAGTTTAATTCATTGATTTAAGCTTTCATATACATTAACATAATGACTCCTACAGAGAAATCTTATGGTAGTGGTTTAGTGTAATATGTATTTAGTACATATGTTTCTAATAATACTTAATTATCTTATTTCTCCATAACAGTTGTGAAACATACAAAATCATCTAAAGAGAGGATACACTATTCTGTCTGATAATGAAAAATGTCTCCAATACTTAGGTCAAAAGAAAAACACAATAAATTAGGTATATTGAGTTTTCTTTATTATCTTAAGTAGTCAGAAATCAGTCAAAGTATTCCAAAAGTTCGGAGTAATGAGAACTTTAGAAAGTAATTGATATTGCACTTTACAGTAGGTAAAGAATTTATTTATTCTCTAAGTCACCACTCTTTATTTCATACTTTCTGTATATACACAAAGAGATTATTGATTTGATTCTCCTCTCATACTGATGGTGTGATGTCTGATTGTGAGGTGAAAGAAAATTTGAGTACACGACACAGACTTTGGATCAAATGTACTGCATAGCTCCCACAAAAAGTTCTATAACCCTCATGCCCACAAGCTTTTCTCCTTGTTTTTCCTTATTAGATATGATCTTTAGAAATATGAAGTGTTCAGTGTTACCATGTGATCTTATATCAGTATAGCATCTAGCTTCCAGCATGGGGTTTCATTTTAGAAGCTAAGAAAATGTAAAATTTGATTTCCTCAGCCAAGTTAACCACATGCTGGATGTTAGCTGACATCTATAAAAAGCTACCAGTAATGCAGAACTGGGCATGTATTGCACCTAGCAAGAGATTTTAGCTACTCTATTAGCTCTTTATAATTATAGCTGGCTTATTTACTATATCTGGAGATTATTAAATATACTATATTGTTTGAAAACCATCCAATATGAGCGATCATATTAATCCTTGAATTGCACAATATTAATCTAAAAAATATTAAGATCTTAGTCTAGAAATGGAGTTTGGTTGTACAGGTGACAAATGCATTTTAATGGCTACAGTGCCTTTAATTAAAAGTCCTATTTCAGACTTAAAAGACTTATTTTTATTCTTCAATAAATAACAGAAAATATTAAGTAACTACAAAAATTAGATATAGTATTCCGGTGTTGTTTTCTATGACACTGATTCTTTTCCATTATTGTATTCCAGAGGCAAATTATTGTACATTATATCACCATAAGTTTTTCCTTTTAACTTTTCCAAATTTGTTCAGAAGAATTGATAAGATTTGATGGAAATAATTTGTAAGATACATTGGAAAGTTCCATAATTGTGTTTAACTAAATCATCTTAAAAAAAACAAAAAACCAACCAAACAAAAAACCCACAGCATTACAGATTTGCTAGGAGTGGTCCAAGAACAACTTTAGAATTATTTCTTCTTATTTTTGAGAAAGTAAATTGCCCCACTATCTATACAGAAATACAAGAATTTGAATTGTACTGAACTTTTATAGGACATGTGCATTAGTCCAAATAACTAAGGAGTTGTAAACATTGGTGATAGCTCATTAACTGCTTCTTTGGGATGTGCAGCAGAGAGTAGTTGCACTAGAAAAATAATTTTTTTCATGACAGTGGTATCTAAAAGATAATGCTGTTTATTCTAGTATAAGGTTCTCAGTGTACATTCCAGATGTAAAAGGTTTGTTGTTAAAAACATGCATTTACAGATGTAGAATGATCTAAGAACATGAAGTAGGGACAAGACCATTCTGAAGGTGCAGACTACAATGAGAGGAGTTACCTTTCCTCCTTCTGCATTTCTTTTCCTTATCAAATATTTGCAGTCCCTCAATTCACATTAAGTATCATTTATGTCTACACACACACATACACACACACACACATATATATATATAGTCATATGTACTTATGTCTTAAATGAATAATATGATCACTTAAGGGAACAGGATACTTTAATTACAGCATTTTAGTGGTGTTAAAATTCTAAGAAACATCTGGAAGACCAGATAAAAGAGAGAAATGTTTTGCTTTGTTATGAATAACACACTAACATACAATTAGGTTTTAATGGTTGTAACTTAACGGAGCTGTTGTATGAAATATTTTGTTTAGCATTCATTAAAAACTGCTAATGTACTTGTGGCTTTTCATGGACTATATTTTTATGCATATTATTAGTGGAATACAAATATGCAAAAAACCAAACAGTTTGGTGCTATAATGTGAAAAGAAATTTACACCAATCTTATTTTTAATTTGTATGGGAACATTTTTACCACAAATTCCATATCTTAATAATACTATCCCAACTCTATTTTTTAAACTCATTTTGTCACTGTTTTGTAACAGAAACACTGTAAATATTATAGATGTGGTAAACTATTATACTTGTTTTCTTATAAATGAAATGATCTGTGCCAACACTGACAAAATGAATTAATGTGTTACTAAGGCAACAGTCACATTATATGCTTTCTCTTTCACAGTATGCGGTAGAGCATATGGTTTACTCTTAATGGAACACTAGCTTCTCATTAACATACCAGTAGCAATGTCAGAACTTACAAACCAGCATAACAGAGAAATGGAAAAACTTATAAATTAGACCCTTTCAGTATTATTGAGTAGAAAATGACTGATGTTCCAAGGTACAATATTTAGCTAATACGGTGCCCTTTTCTGCATCTTTCTTCTCAAAGGGAAAAAAAGCAAAAAATAAAACAAAGCAAGAAACCCATAACTTTTTCTTGTTACAAATGCAAATATTGGTCCTTTTCTACTTTAAAGTGATTGATAGTTTTATCATTTTTAAAAACATGTTCCAGTATTTCTCTTTCTCATGTCATGTTTTACATAAGCTTTGTCTTCTCTGGTACATATTAATACCAACATCTTCATGGGGAAATAGAACTGCTTGTTTCTATAAAGGATTATCCCTACAGTAGATACAGTAAAACAAACAGGAATTGTAAAAGGAACAATGAAGCTTTCTTGACCATTCAGGATTGTGCAAAAGAAATGGATACACCAGTTTGTTGGATCATCCTGTGGGAACAAAACAATCCATCAGGTTCTCATCGGAGTGGTTTGGTGTTGGCTGCCATATTAAAACCAGTTTCCCTAACTGAAAAACTTATTAGTTTATGCTGACTGAAGTATTTTATCCTTTTTGCTTTATGTCTTGGGAGTGTCTATGGCAGGATAGCATGTTCCTAATAGTGCATGCTGTAAGGAGAGAGAATCTAAACTTTTCTTATTTTATACCTTTACAAAGAGATCAAGTGTGAATTCTGAGTGTGACTGACTAAAACAACAGCAGAATTAAAACTCTTCTGTATGATTAGTATTTCCAGTTTAAAAATTCATAACAATTAATCTTTCCCTCTGAAAGTTTAAAAAACCCTCTAATAATAAAGAAAATATATAATTATGCTGCATTTCTTTTGCTTCAGCACTCTTATCTTTACATCTCAACACAGCAGTGATACAGCTGGATGATGGCCTGGTCATAAGTGGTTGTCTGCTATCTAAGTCACTGCAAGGATAAAACTTGAACTGTCTAAGATTGGGTCAGTTCAGGGTTCCATGAGAACTGAAATCCGAAGCTGAAATTCCAAATATTTGATGCCACTAATTATTGAATCTCTAGTTCCTTGGTAGACTGCAAAACATACCAAGGAAAAGAAAGTGCCACATCCCACTGGATTCAGCATGAATGCCCTACTTTTCCTCACAGTGAAATTCTTACATCAGCAATAGCTGTTCCAGTGAATCAGAGAAATTACATAAAATAACACTAGGAGGATCACCACAAATTTGTTCTTTATGCTATATTAGTTTAAAAATTATAACTATAGGTGGGTTTTAGAAGTTTGTTATACTGCGTTGAGGGCACAAGAAAACCTTGATTAAACATTTGTCATGAAATATAAACATGCGATTTCAGACTTAGACATTTAAAGTAATGAAAGACTAAAAGTTTGCTCAGCTTAGTCCACTGAGAATTTTCTTCTTACTTATCAGTTAAGTTTTGAAGCCCCCTTTCCGTTCTTATTCTTTCATTTGCGTATTTCTTCTAACTCTGCAGCATGCTCTTCTGTTTTTGGTGATGTTTATACAAATAATATTTAATGACCTAAGCTCCTTAGAGTCAGCAAAAGTAACCGTAGGCTGAGGCCGAAGCAAGAAAAAGCTCCATAGTCCGAAAGCAAGAACTGTTTATATCCAGGTGCTTGTGGGGTGGGGGGGGTGTGTCTGTGTGTGTGGGTAAATAAACACAGTAAGGCATACTTCATTTGTGGAATCCTATTCTTCTATTGAGAGGAAGTCATCAGCAAAAAAAGTGTAATTATCAGACTAGCCTAGCTTCTCTTTTTTTCACCTGTATTGTGTATCTGCACCTGAGTGAACCCTTATCTCACCTCATCGAGGACACCTAAGCTGAGTATCAGTTTAACTTCAATAACACAAACTGTTACTGCAATTAGTTCTACACTAATTCTGCAGTGATGTCTGTCTTGTAGATATTTTTACTAACATAAGTAGTACATCCATATCATTTGTAGAATATAAACAGGTTAAGGAGGAGGAAGCTTTGCAAACTACTTTAACTTTATGAAACAAAAAGATAATATCCCTAAACACAAATTGCTTGTTAACCCTATCCTTTCACAATCAACCTCTGCTAAAGAAGCATTTGTTTTTAGCACTCAGTTCTGCACTTCAGCATTATAGGACGTATATTACCATTGAACAGTATTGATGCTAACTCCTTCCACTTCAATAAAAATAAAGTGCAAAGGGCTGTTTATTATTTCAGTGTATACTCATTACTTGATCTGGTCACTCCCTCACTGGACTATACCACTTCTACAGGGAGAAATCAGTGTTTGTGAAGAAGTTGCACAGTTATTTGTAATTGCTTTGCAATACAGTACACGGTAATAAATGTCTCTGAATGAAGTTACTGATTTAAAGAGATAATTAAAATGTATGTCTATCTGACTCCAGTTCCTGCCAGCTTTATGTAGCCACTATGCTGCCAGCATCTTTGTTATGTTTAGACAAAGAAACTCTGTGTGGCATTAACAATGAAACTCTATGTTGTTTTAACAATACTTAAGACAATTGCTGAAATAAACATTTGGTCCAAGCTGGAGAATTACAATACTCTTGTAATTCTGATGAGGTGCATATACTCTACAGTGGTTTATTTTCCTGGAAAAGCATTATTTCATTGACTTTCAGCTGGTGTTAAGACTTAAAGACTTAGCTTAGGCATCATGCAATGCTAGGTATTCTCTTCAAAAAAGAAAATTAATTAGAGAGCAAAGGAAGCCAGCATGCTTATCATTTGATCAGGTCATTGACATAAGTGCTTCACACTTTTTTAAAGCCAAAAGCTGTCTTGTACACCAGCTCAGAGGTCTCATCAATTTTATTTGAGCAAGGCAGTTATTTTAAGCTTGTCGAAGGAAAAAGGTGGCAATTTTGATGGAGAGGGAAAAAGAGAGAAAGATGTGTTGCAAGCTCTTTATCTTGATCTCATTGTTTGTTTCTCCACTGATGTATGTAATGAAACAAAGAGGATTTAATCATGGCAAACAGAGGACTACTGGCACCCAGAGGGATCTCATTTTCTCTCTTACAAGTCTATTTCGTTTCAGGTTGCAACATCTTCTTTTCAGCCTATCCACAAGGCCGAGTTTCTTACCTGGGGCTTAAACTTGTGAGGCGTGAAGCTCTTTTGTTTTGACAGGTGCTCTTTGCTACTCATTGGTGGCACTAATACACAGAACAAACTCAGATATGCTAATGACTGTAGCCATCAAAATTCTGTCTGTAATGAGTTTTATTAATTTACTTCACTTTTAATTCCTAGGGTAAAGTGATAAAAACAAATTGTGCTGATACAAGAGCGAGAAAGATGGTTGGTTGTTACGCATTGCAAGGATTTCTCCAGTTTCTATAAAATCTCTGGAGTAATGGAATATCATAAACTAGTGAGAATCAGACCATAACCTCTGTCACAGAATAGCTGCATACAAGGTGTTTCAAATGTAAAGAAAATATGCAGAGGGAACTTAAAATAGTCCTGTTATTATATGGGTTTCAAACTCTTCCAGAAAAAAAAAATTTCTGCTGACCAGCTGCCCTGAGACTAATGTATTATTTGCACATTTTAATCCTTAACTGGTGGAGTAAAAGGTGATAATGTAATATTAGTATAATATCAATAATAAATAACACAGCTTTAAGAAGAAAAGGTGGACATTTTGACCTTAAAGTTGTGAATGAATATCCTTTCCTTGCCTTGCCTTACCTTTCCATGCCTTCCTCCACTTGCCTTACCTCACCTTGACTTCCTTTTCCAGAACCCTACATCACTCATATACTCTTAGATATATCTTAGGTACAATTTGATGATTAAAGTCTAAATATTCATTTTAATGTTTTCAATTAATTTATGTGGAAGTGATGTACACATTGTTCCTTTGTGGTTTAGAAGGAACTTTTAGGCCTCACACTGTGGGATAAAAAGCCTGAAGAAGCAAGAAATATTGGGTATGGACAAAATAAAGGAAAAAAGAAAAGAGAGAGCTCTTTAGGTAGAGAATAGAAATTAAATTCAGGGTACAATATAGCAAAATTATTGGTAAACACTGATTCAATTCCAATTTGTGTGATTGATTTAGTGATTTTAATCCAGTTTTAGAAGAATTATTATCCCAGTGGTTTGGCTTTTCTTTTCTATGCTTTTCTTTGTACTTAAAAAAAAAAAAAATACAGCTGTGGAACCTTGTAAAAACAAGAATGCATCACTTCTCTGGAAGCTATTCAGATCTTAGTGTATCTGAACTGTCTATAAGAGGTAAACAATTCTGATAACTTGGATCTGATATCATCAAAGGTTTTTACTTTTCTTACCTCTAATTTTACCCTGTTGGTAAACTTTGGAAAAAATGACATTTTATTGTCCCACTACAACACTGCCTAGAAGGTGTGTCTTGTCATCCCCATTTCAAAAAACTATGAAGATTATGTCATAGAATCTTTAAGGGTGGAAAAGATTGCCAAGATCATCAGGTCCAGCCACTAACACCGCCAAGTGTACCACAAAACCGAGTCCTTTAGTGACACATCTACGCTTTTTTTGGGCACTTCCTGGGATAGTAAGTCCACCACTTTCCTGGGTAGCCTATTACAGTGTTTGGCCATGCTTTCAGTGAAGAATTTTTTCCTAATAATTAATTTGTTTATACAAATATAAGATATATATTTCAGATATATCTGATACATATATATATATCAGATATACAATATATGCCTTTCATGATCTTGCCCCTTTTAATAAACTGGCTTGCCTACTTTGATTAAAGCAATCAGAGAAAATCTAACTAAACCTGAAACTAGTATGAAATATTGCTTGTCAAAAACTGTAGGGTTTTAGGCCTCAACTTTTTTTCTTGGAAAAGAAAACTGATATTTTAAATCTATCTGATAAACATAAGTTTGTTAAACTCTCATAGAGTTTTTGTTTATTTGTTTTGGTCAGTTTTTTGTTTGTGGTTTAGCTTTTATTTTCCTGGAAGGGTACTCTCGACACTAGAAAACAAAATCCTGCATAAAAAAACTGTTTGGATGTTGAGTATTTGACCACTTTTGTTTACAGCTTTGAAGAGCTACATTCATGCAGACTCCTACAAGGGAGAAGGGGCCTTTATCAAGACTGTAAAATTTGGAAGGGAAATTTTGCCCAGGACCACCAGCAGAGTACCTGCTTATGGCTGAACTCTGAGGAGATATTTTAACTCAGTGCTGGCAGGTGCTCCTCTTTCAAGGTTTCATCCTGATGCCCCACGTTTACTTACATTAGGTACTTTGGAAGGATGAAGAGTTGAGTGAACCCTGCTGAGATTTGGCCTGTGATTCCAGAGTTCTAGATGTTGGTGAGCTGCTTTTCAAAATAGTAATCAGTTTCTCTCAGTGAATTGGGCAGGAAGGAGAGAGGAAAACCTTTCAACATTACCCCAGTTATGTTATTTTTAGGCAGCTCTGTTTAAATTCATAGGATTTTGTAACCTTGTATGGGCAGATGGACCTAAAGTTTTGCAATCCAGATTAAAATTTGCACCAAAAAAACATCAAAAAGCAAGGAGCAGCACTAGTAAATGTGACAATTCACTAAAATTAGAGAGAAACTGAGCTTATTAGGCTTGTTGGTGAATGTCTGCAGTACAAGGAAATGTGCCTCAAAGTGTGTCTATGTGAAGCCCGGAACTGAAGTGTGCCTCAGTGACTTTCAGGTGCAACTTGCACTTTGTAGGAGAGTGCACTACTTGGTGAGCCTTTCATGACTGTTAGATTGATCTCCAAATCATGCTTTGGCCAGCACTACTGAGACTAAGAGCTAATTGAGAAATAGTCCACTGTTAACCAATACATGTTTTGTCTGTTTGCCTGTTTGTTGGTTAGCTGATTTTTTACACTGAAGCTCTTGGATGTAAGTGCTTTCAGATTGGGGGATGATTGAGGGCACAGCTGATTTCTTTGTTGAACCCGAAGATCAGGTATTTCTCTTTTTCTCTTTGAATCAACTCTAAAACAGAAACATGAGAACAGAAAAATGAACCAGACAGAAATTAATGCCTGAAGTTTGTGGAAAAGAGTTGCACCATATGTACTATACCAGACATCTTCCAGCCTCTCAATGAGGATAGGGGGCTTGAAGTTCTTTGTACAATAGTCAATAAAAAAATTTTGCACTTGATAGGGAAGACAACTAGGATGAGATTCTACATCTGTCATGTGGAAGAAATTAGAGTGGCTATATGTATTATTTTTTCTGGAGTAAAAAAACCCCAAATTGTCTCTATAAGCCTTATCATTATTCTTTTGTCCTGCAGTTTTCTGGATTTATCATTGAGAATTTACCTCCTTGCCTTTGCACTTTCTGCACACTACTGCCTCTCTGCTCCATCTTAACTCAGGCTAACACAGTGAAGTCTCTTCATAGCAAGGTTGCTCTAGCTGTTTCACAAACCTTCCAGCTTTTTTAGTATGCAACACAATATACAATTTGACTTGTCTTGTTGTAATTATTTGCTGCTTTGATGGAATGTTTAATTAATTCCATATTCTCCTTGGAAAAATGCACATAATGTGTGAATCTATCAATGCATAGTTTCCAGAATGTAAACGTAATCACATCCGATTGCAAAATCCACCTTGTTTTCAAGTCTAAGATGTGCTTCCCTGCTTTCACTCTTCTACTTTTATTCTAGGGACTGCAGACACAAGACCTACAACTATAAGCTCTAGTTGCTCTAGCAGTGGAATCCCTACCTGATAGCAGTTTGCTTGCAAATTGCAGTAGGTGGAATGAGAAGTTTGGAGCTGATGAGGCATTCTGCTGAGTGAAGACATAGACTCTTTCCCCATCTTTCTGAAGACAGATGAATTTCCAAGATTTTCATAAATAGGAACAGATAAAAAAAAAAGGCATTACATTTAGGATATTTGTTCTTTTTCCAGAACTTTATAATCTCCTCCATTGTATTAAGTAAAAACCAATCCCATTTTAAAAAAGGAGGACAAAACTTTTGCTCCTGTGGAAGTTAATTGCATCATTGATTTAGTGCTTGAAGGGTTAAATCGTAAAGCAGAGAGCTCACTTTTCAGAGAGATTCTAGGACTTTAGGTAACAATGGAGTTTGAGTTTACTGCTGGGATAGGAAGTTGAACAGCAAGGTTCAGCTTTTCTGAGGGAATCTAAGAGTAAGCCAAGAGGCCAGAAGGTTAAAGGGCAGTGCTCAGGCTTCCCATCAGTTCCAGAGACTCCAAACATTCAGGCATTCAGTGGCTGGATTCCCTCATGACATTCAGATGAATGGCCAGTAGACATGAAGAACTAAAAATGGTCCTGCTTTCAACTCTGTAACTTGTACCTTCCCCTATTCATTTAAATTGATGTAATAATCAAAGAATAATTCTGCTAAAAGTGATAGGCAAGAAAAAAACCACATATTTTCTCAAACACCTTTGAACATTATTCCCTATATGTTGATCTGCAAGCAGAAATGCAGATAAAACCCAGTGCATGTACAGAGAGCTCTGACTCCATTGTCTTTTGCCATGAATGTGTGCAGTAAGGTATATTTTGCACTAAATATGGCTTTTTAGAGGACAGTTTCTCAGAACATGTAGTTTAGAGGGTTTGCTGAAGCTCAGAGAGCAAGGTTTAGTAAGCTACAGCAGTAAGACTATAAGCTAGGAAAGACAAGGGCTGTTGTAGCTCATCATTGCGCAGTAGAAAGACTGATTAATACTATAACATTTATTAATGACTCCAAGCAGCTAGGGACCATTCTGTGTGCTGCTTTTGGCTAGGATGAAAAATGCATTCTGAGTTCTGGTTGATTACAAAGACCATGCACAACTTTTTATTTCCCTTTTCACTGTAGATAAAAAGTTGAGAACATCTTTGTTCATATCTCCATTTGCTTATCCAGCTGTTGAATTTTGCCTCAGTTCTTTAATTTTTGACAGCATTACACTACTTTTACTTCATTTAGGCTGTTTCTTTGATGAATAAAATAGCACCATACCATAATTTTGTCTCCTGGACTCCTGATGGTCTGTACATTAATTTGCTTTCAGTGCCTTGTGTTTATTTTCAATTATTGTGTTCCTTGTATTATACCTTCTGATTGATTTTGTGTGTTTTGAGCAATGGCTTCTACAATTTTTTTGGTTTCACAGAATCATGGCATGGTTGGGGCTGAAAGGAAGCTCTGCAGGTCATCTAGTCCAATCCTCCTGCTAGAGCAGATTCACACAGAACAGGTTGCACAGGACCACCTCCAGGCAGATTTTGAACATGACCAGAGAAGGAGGCTCCACAACATCTCTGGACAGTCTGTTCCAGTGCTCTGTCACCCTCAATGTAAAGAGGTTTTTCCTCATGTTCAGACAGAACTTCCTGTGTTTCAGTTTGTGCCTATTGTGCCTTGTTCTGTTACTGGGCATCACTGAAAAGGGTCTGCCCCCATTCTTTTGACACCTGCTCTTAAGATATTCCTATGCATTGATAAGATCTTTTCTCAGCATTCTCTGCTTCAGGCTGAACAGGCCCAGCCGCCTCAGCCTTTCTTCATAACAAAGATGCTCTAGTCCCTTAATAGTTTTTGTAGCCTCTGCTGGACCCCCTCCAGGAGCTCCATGTCTTTCTTGATCAGGGGAGCCCAGAACTAGACAAAGTACTCCAGACACGGCCTCATCAGGGCTGAGGAGAAGGGGAGAATCACCTCCCTTGGTGTTTTAGTAGAAGAGTACCATTTTTGTACCTAGATTTTACACCGGCACTTGCATGCTTCAAGAAAATTGTATCCAGTGTTACAACAGCATTTTCATCACAATTTTTAATGCAGAGAAACTCATTACCCCCACATGTTTTCATGGCCTGGCATCTCTACAGTGAAACATACACACAGCTCCTAACCCAACCCCATTAGAAAGTCAAATTTTGAGGCTTCCTTTTCTTTTCTTTTCTTTTCTTTTTTTTCTTTTCTTTTCTTTTTTCTTTTCTTTTCTTTTCTTTTCTTTTCTTTTCTTTTCTTTTCTTTTCTTTTCTTTTCTTTTTTCAGCCCCCTTAAAGTTCATCGTGCAACCAACAAACAAGTGATAACATAGGAGTTTTACCCATGCTTGGAGGGGCTTCTATGACAGAGTTCAATTGTCTTGCAAACAGCTCACTGGAACACTTGCAAAATTTGATTTTTGATGGCTTCTGGTTGTAATTGCAAAGGACAAAAGATTTATTCATAATCTCATATGCTGTGGCATATCAAAAACACAAGATTGACAACAGATATTGATAACAAGGGATTTTTTTAGTTCATTGTTTTTTTGGCAGGAAGTGATGGGGGAGGCATTAAAAAAAAAAAAAAAGAAAAAAATCTGTAAACACCAGATCTATATAATGAATTTTTTTAAACCAAAGTACATGAAATTTAGCTCCCTGGATGCTGAAGTAGTAATATATGTAAGACTAGTTACTATGATTCACAGAGCCATCTTACTGCTTAAGTACACTTCCAGCTTCAGCAGCTGTTTTGATTCATAATCTGTGCTGTAGCAAGGTTTATTTTAAAATACCAAGCAGGAGACAGGGCATTCAAACATCAATTACTTAACCAAGAGGATTTAAAACCTGAAGTGCTTAAAACTGAAATGAAACACATGGCAAATATTTTGCTTCCTGTCACACTGGGGAGTCGATCCTGCAAGCTGTGTGAGTGCAAAGCTCCAGTTCGTCTGCAGTTAACAGGTGAAATTCTGACATTGTTGTCATCAACCAAAATCTTTCCTTCGCCTTTCACAGAAACAATTCGACCACAGGGATGCTCTCAGAGCAGGGTAGGGTCTCAGAGCCTTTAAATTCTTGTCATTTTAAGTTGGATTCCCTGCAGGCTTACAAATATAAAATCACTTAATCCTATTCTTTAGAGATGTTGGAAGGATGACAAAGAATGTCATACCTTCAGCCTCTAGGAAGGAGTGTTTAAATATTTGCATTTGGCTCTTGCAGCTGTGATTGGAGTTAGTCCACTTCACATCAGCCCTCCTCTGACACTGCATTCAGGTCTTCATGCGAGTTAGTGGCAATCTATATATGGCAGGATAAAAAAATATTTTAAAATAAATAAATAAAGCCCCCAACCTATTACATATGTATATATATTGTACCCCTATATTCCCTCAATCCTATTTCAAAATCAGTATATACTTATCAGAGAGGAAAATGTTGCCCAGAATCTCCTAGCTTCTTCCTGTGTTTGGTAAGTCCTGATCTGCCAACAGGAGCAAAAAAGGCACCAGTGATGCAGTGTGCAGGATGCTTTCACCATTCCTGGGGTTGCTGGCATGCGAGGATGGCCTGGATAAATGATATGCAGGATCACGCTCTGACAACACCTGGAATTGCCAAAGCATTCAGACATAGAGGTGGTGGAGAGGAACTTATATGTGGCACTCAAATTATTTTGTTAATGGTGCCATCTCCTGGTAGCAATTTGCTAAGCTAATCCTTGCCCCCCACAAATTTCTTACACTTTCTGTTTTAATACCATACCCCTGAAGAAAGGTCAACAAAGTCACGCAGATCGCTTTGTCTGCTAATGTCTGTTTTCTAATTTAATAAGGAATATTCAAATAGGATACAAGTTTTTATTAAACAACAGGGTATTTTAGAACAGAACTTTCAGTATATAGACCCAGTACTTTTTGAAAATATTTTTTTCCTGCTCAAGTTGCTTTCATTTATTTCTTTCATAAGTATCAAACAATATAAAATCAAGTTAGATGATGCTGACAGAAAGCAGTGACTCTGCATACCAATGCAGATCCTAAGCCACCACATTTTGGGGAAGCAATAGTGCAAGAATATTTGACAAACAAAGGAACTGTACACTGGAAGAGACTGATGGCATGCCTAAGTCAATTAAAAATGTGTCTTTAGATTTTGAGCAGGACTAGTAATGTTTGAATGCTGTGTCCAGAGCCTTACAAGGACTCACTTTTCAGATCTAAGAAATAAAGTGTGGTTGAACTCAGAAATACTAAGACCTTACAGCATAATAAGTGAAATAGACAAGTAATGGATCTAATTCCATGGTACTACCCTGGGGAAAACTGTTTTCCTGAACTTAGTCAGTAATTTCTTTCACTGATACAGAAGGATTAGCATTGTGGCAAAGATACTGTAAATTTGTTTTCTGTAGTGCTCTTTCTGTTCTGGTTCTGTCAGACAAGGCTGTTACTGTGAAAAAAGATGCTTAACTGAGATCTATTTCAATGCTTTTAACAAACAGAAAGAACATGTAACAGGAGTGATGGCAGTTTGATCTTCACATGACTCCTGAAAAGATCGATAAAATAAAGTTTGCTTATATACTACTAAGTTCAGAACCACACGGTAGGTAACTTGTGATATAGTGTCTGTAAACCTGAAAATTTCTTAGTGAGGTGAATTTGGCTTTTACTGTCCATAGATTTGATACACAAATTTCTGTAGGATGACAGGTTAGCTACCTTTGCAGAAACATAGCATCCTGGATGTGTGGGTAACCTCCACTTAGAAGCAGGAATGAGCATGTATTCTGTGTAAGGACTTCACTATTGCAGATTCCATTTTGATGTAATATTTGTTTTTCTTTATATTTCTATGCTCAGAAGCCAGCACTAAACTTACTCTATCCTGTACTTGAACAGTGTTACCATTCTCCAAAGTTTAATCAGTCAAAGCCTCTGTCTTTTCAACTAGAGGAAAGCAGTCTTGCATTTTAATTTGTCACTATTTGCCCATGTTTTTCCATGCTTCCATCCTGTTGCCATCCTCTTGATCTTCCCAGCCAAAGAGAAGAAGGAGATGCAAAGGTAATCCAGTGGCCACTTCCAGGCTGTGGCTGGTTTCCCCTGACAAATGTAAAGACTCTCCAGCAGGACTTTGCAGGAAGTAGGTCTTAGTCAATAAATTCATGAAGGAACCCAACCATGGCCAGTTTTGGGAGCAGTCCCATGAGAATCATGCTGGAAGATATTCCAGAAGAAGAGACTATTTCTACTACCATGTGATGCCTAATGTGCAGAGAAGCTGGAATGGTAGTAAAAGAAATAGGGAAAATGCTGCCAAAAGTAGTGTGTGGGTTGCAACAGAACAATTTGGAAGGGAATGGAGAAGTGAACTGCACATCTACTGAGAAAGGTCAAATTATGTAAGTAGCAGAATTTTTACTTGGGGAACTCTAATGATAGACAGATGTGAGCTACCAGTTAAAGTACTCAATAGAGTTGGGTATCTAGTTGTGCAAAACACAGCTGAAGACTTCAAAACATACTTAGGGAGACATTACAATCAGAATGGTAAATAAAAAAGTAAACTGTCAACATTTTCAATATATATTAGATGCCAGATACTGGAGAGTTTGAAGGCAAAAGAGATGTAGGACCAAACAGGAAGAATACCAAGAAGTAAAAAGCAACCAGGTAAAAGAAGTCTAAAAGTAATAATCAGTTCCCATCTACTTGTAGGTAGTTGAATATCTAACTTTCTTTTTCTGTTCCCAGGTGTATCTCCTTACCGTTTAGCTGTGGTTTTTAACTTGCCTTTCCAAATATGCTTCTTTATTTCAAAGAAAAATCACTTTGATCTAGAGATAAAAATACTGTGTTTGCCTTGTCTGGATGAAATTAAACCAGAATAATTTCTATCCATGAATACATTTTTTTCTTTGCCCAACTTTTCTAAGGAGCTTTCAGGATCCTATTTATATTCAAATTGTTTAAAGATTTTCTAATGCAAGCTAAGCTTTTTCCTTCACAGCCACTCTTTGCCCAACATTAATTATCAATTAAACCGCTAATCATTTCAATGAATGTATCTTACTATTGTCTTATGGATTAATGCTTTTGAACTGAAAGTGGAACATTCAGCCGTCTTCCTATGCAGCATTATTTTATAATTTAGTTGGAAGTGGCTGCCTGTAAGTTGCTTGGCAGCACTCCTCTGTGACCTCTGCTGACTAGAAGCTGCCAGAAGTACTATATCCATTTCTAGCTGTTGGCGTCTGCTTCTATATTTAAAAAGAACTTACAGCTTTTTTTATGCAAACGCGAGGCAGTGGGAACCTTATTGTTCTGATACACAGAGTAATTAGCAGCAGTGGAAACTCCAAAACATTCCGACATCAGACAGAAGGAGACTTAGTACCTATCTTAACGTGAATTACTGCGTTTTCACATTAAAAACATGCCGGTAGGCTGGCATTTCCATCCTTCCCATGCGGCTGTTTGTGGCAGCAGCGCGACGGGCGGCGCGGGGATGGGAGCGGCCCGCGGCAGGAGCCGGGGCTGGCCAGGAGGTGGCGGGGCACGCCCGGGCTGCCGCGGCTGCCGGGGCTGCGAGCGTCCCGGCCACACGCCGCTCCCTTCCCTACTCCGAGCGTGCTCTTCCTTATTGAATGTTACAGTTTAAAAGTCGAAGTCTGCAGGGGGTTGCGAATAAGATGTTGTTAATACGTACCTACCAA